>ML824657.1:0-25793 GCA_009831015.1 Picea engelmannii | reverse complement strand
TCCTGCAGACATGTTAACAAAGGGAGTAACCAGGGAGAAACTGAGTTCTTGCTCAGTTTCAGTTGGTCTTCAAGAATGAATATGAAGATGAGAAATTTTCCAGGTCCAAGAAGGTTTAGAGTCCATCATATACAATAGCAGTGGAGTTGTTGAGATCAGTATCCAAGTGGGAGATTGTTGGTTGTGGAGCCTGATTATCTTCCTGATTTAGAGGTCTTTTACTTTCAGCCGTGTTTATACCCCATGAAGTATTTACACCCCAGAAGTATGTGCACTCTTCCATGCGGGGGAGTGCAGAGGGGGGTACCCCCTCTGCGGGGTCCGGGGGGGCTATCCCCCCGGCTGGGGGGTCTGGGGGAAAGCGGGCCCCCGAAGCAAAAATTGCCTTGTAAAAGTATATTGTAATTTCATTGTAAATCTGGACCGTTCATTATAAGGTCGTAGATCTAACGATAGAGATTATGTTAGGGTTTTTTTTTTCCCTAGATGGAAACCCTCTTTTATGAGGGAAATGTATTGTGTCTATGTATGTTGGCGAGTATTGTATTCTGAGAGAGGAGACTGTGAGAGAAATAAGAGGAAGTTACAACGGGTTTTTTTGTAGGTTGTATCCCTTCATTTTGTTGGATAATAATAAAGAAAGGACCTGGAAATTTCTCTAGTGGACGTAGCCCACACTGGGTGAACCACGTAAATCTCTTTCTCTCTTGTCTTGTGTATCTTTTGTGTTTTGTTTCCGCATTTGTTTTATTTTTTTTCTCTGCGGTCCTGTTTTTCTAACAAATTGGATTGACAAGAGTGTGAAAGAGGAAAAGTTTTGTAATCCCAAAGCCAAAGGTCTGTTGATTTACAATTGTGTTCGAGCCCATAATAAACTTTCCACCTCCATTTATCCTTTTTTCAACTCTATAGTTCCAATTGAGCTTGTGGTGGATATCGATTCCAATATAATTGTATGAAGGCACTTCTTTCAAGTTATCGTTGTCATAAACAATTATCATAACCTTTGTTTTTTTAGTGTTCGCAGTCATGCCCATGCTATATCAGAAGTCTTTGAGGGTTATTAATTGCTCACCTAGGTCATAGGGACTATTTGCCATAAGAACAATATCATCAACATAAAGAAAGAGGATGATGACTATACTAGCAAGAGTCAAGCCAACACAGCCTATGTCCTCCAAACAATAGATTATAACTTATCAATATAGATTCTTAAAAGGGTAGGGGATAGGGGACAACCTTGCTTGACTCCTATATTACAATTAATTTCTTCCGACCAACCCTCAATGTTCCTAAACTTTGCAATAATTTTCTTATATAGCCTTAATGCAACAACTCTTAACTCGAAAGGGACTTTAAGCTCTTCTAACCTATTCCAGAGGTTAGTCATGGGCACAGTGTCAATTTTTGTTCTAAAATCAATGAAATAAAAAAGGATATTTGTTTTATTATTACGACACTCCTCTGTAATGATCCTAAAGTAACAAGGTGATCCACAGTGGAATGGTAGCCTCTAAACCCAGCCTGGCCTCTAACTCTTTTTCCATGGCTTTCTAGCTATGTGTCAATCTTCTTTTCCAAAATACTTCCATATAGCTTAACTAAAATGGGGCTAATCATAGTGGTCTTATAATTAGAGGGATTGCTCTTGTCCTTGATTTTAAAAATAGGTATAATGAGGATTTGAGTCCAAGGTTTTGGGAAGTCCTGATGGATAGCTAAATTAAAGAGCTTATGTATGTGAGGGATGAGGATAGGTCCTCCAATTTTTAATATTTCAGCTTGGCAACCTTCAATGTCCTTAACTTTTCCTTTTGAGATCCGCTTAACCCCAGACTTAATATCTTCTATAGAAAACACGTCATCCTTTGTAGAGTTGTTTGGCATGTTTTCCATGATGTTATGGGTTTCATACATATTTTTAAGGTAGAAATTCTAGTCCTTCAAGGGGATCTTATTATTTTCATTAGTTTTACGAGTTAGAATTTTCCTCCAGAATTTCTTGGGATCAATCTTAAATAGGTGCAAAAGCTTCTCTTGCTTTCTATGTATATAGACTCTTTTTTTATTGTTTAATTAAGGTTTTGTATCTCTTTATCTTATTAGATTTTAAAGATGCATTGGAAGCATCCCTAATGGCCTTTCTAGCAATTTTACATTCATTATCATACCAAGGGTTAGTTGTACTATTTTTCTTTTTATGTAGCACCTCAATAGAGAAATTGTTAATTGAAGTAGAGAGGATTGATGTGAAATTTTGATAGTCAACTTCAATATTCTTTTGATACGATATGAGTTTTAAAGTATTACTTAAGTCTTTAACTCACTATTTTAACATAAAAACTATTTATGTTTAAATAGACTCACTATTTTATCATAAATAATACAAGAAAAAAATGATAACATGAAAATATGTAGGAAATAATGAAAGCACCTATACATTAAAAGTGGATTATACATGCAAATTTAAAATAATGGAAAAAATACATCTTAAAATAATGGAAAAAATACATCTTCAATAAAAACTAGTTATTTATATAATTTATTTTGATAAAATGGTAGAAAATACATAATAATAAAAAAATCATGTTTATTATAATATACTATTAGCCCAGTATAGGAGAGATGCTCATGTAACATAACACATTAAAATAATAGTAAAAAATCCACAAAGTAATAAATTAATATTAAATTTATAATAAAATAATTAAAAAAATTAAAATATATATAAATAAATAAACACATATAAACAATCAAAACAAGTATATAATATCACCAACACAAATCCATTCAAGGGCCTAGAGGGATCAAATATCTAGAAGTGCAAACCTTTAACCTTTCCTCAAGTTTTGCACTCTAAAAGATGCTTTCACCTCTAGGGATCTCTCTCAGCCCTTGATAGATTCGGAGTTAAGATTAATCTATGTTGGTTTATAAAATATAATTAAAAAAACTTTAGTTTAATGATTAAATCATTAATAAAAAATATAATATTTGTATCACATAAACCACCTTTTTATAAATATAAAATTATGACAAGATGATAAGCATATATAAAATAATTCACATATAAATAAATTGTAATATGTATTAAATATATTGTAATTACATCATTTATTTATATAAATAAATTGTCATATATATTAAATATATTATAATTAGATTATTTATTTATTTACATGATGATGATTAACTTCCACTACATTAATGATAATGAAGATGATTAATATATATTATAAGTACCCTATTAAACAATTTGATAATTCAAATTCATATGTAAAGAACTAAAAAGGTTTCGAGTGATAATGATCTAATTGGAATCTGCACAATGTACGATGTTAAATACAATTTGAAACTTTTTTCGGTCTCAGTGCAGTGCTCTTGAGACTAAAAACACAAGAAATCAGATTCATATCCTAAAAGATGTGCCAAGAATTTTCACTGATGATGAGAGTGATGATTTAGGCAAGCCTATCACCTTAGAAGAAATTGAGCATATTGTCAGTAAAATGTCGAAAGAGAAGAGTCTGGGAACAGACACATGGACTCAAGAACTCTTCCAATATTTTTTCGACATAATGGGGGCTGACCTTCTAAAGGCTGTCGAGGACTCCAGAATATCAGGTCACATTTTGGGCGCTCTCAATGCTACCTTCTTTGCCCTTATTCCTAAGGTTAGCAAACCAGCCTCTTTTCATGATTTTAGACCCATTGCTCTTTGTAATTTTGTCTATAAAGTGATTTCCAAGGTCATAGCCTCTCGTATGAAAGATAAATTGGCTACTAGTATTTCTAGATTATCGTTTGGATTCCTCAAGGATAGATTGATTTTTGATGTTGTGGGTTTAGCTCAAGAATGCCCACACTCTGTAAAGTCTAAGAAATTAATCTCAATAATTCTTATGTTGGATTTAAAGAAAGCATACGACAAAGTAAGCTGGAAATTTTTACAGTTATTACTCATCCAAATTGGGCTTAAGTGGGAGGTTACACAATCTATTATGGCATGTGTTTCAAATGTTAGTATGGCAGTATTGATAAACGATTCTCCTACAAAAAAATTTAAAAGTCAATGAGGTCTAAGGCAGGGGTGTCCTCTTTCCCCTTTACTATTCCTTCTAGTTGTTGAATGTCTCAGTAGGCAAATGAAAAAGGCTGTGGATGTTGGATCCTTCAAAGGTATCAAGGTCGTTGTTGAGAATTGCATTTCCCATTTGTTTTTTTTTTACGATGTGCTCATCCTTGGTGATGCAAATTTCGAAGAATGGAAGACCTTTCACTCTCTTTTAACTAATTTTTTTCAAGCTTCAGGTATGGTTGTCAACTGCCAAAAGTCGTGTTTCCTGGCACAACATATTGATCGAGAGTTAGAGGATAAAATGCGGTCAATATTTAATATTCAGTTTATGGATATTGAGGATGGAATGAAGTATCTCAGTTTCTATCTTAAGCCCAATAACTATAGAGTGGCTGATTGGAATTAGCTAATACAAAAATTCAAAAAGAGAATTGGGAGTTGGTCCTTTCGATGGCTATCCTTAGGCGGCAGGTTAGTTTTAGCGAAGTCAGTTTTACAAAGTATACCTATGTATTGGCTCATCTTGGTTAGGATCTCGTCCTCCATATTGCACAGAATTCTGTATCTTATAACAAACTTCATATGGAGAGGGGCTAGGAAACATACTAGCTTCCATTTAGCTAAATGGAAAAAGATTGTTTTGTCAAAGGAAAGTGGTGGATGGGGTTTGCACAATCTCAACTTGTTTTCCCTTTCTTTAGCCACTAAATCTTGTTGGAGGAGTCTATTTGGTAGTGGTCTGTGGAGTTTGGTGCTGAAAAAGAAATACATGAAAGACATAGATATTCCTTCTTGGATTAGAAGAAATGAATTTAAATTTTTGGTTGCTTCTATCATATGGAAGAACTTTATGAATTCCATGCCTATAATTAAGAGAGGGATGGCTTGCATTGTGGGAAGTGGAAAGAAAATTATTCTCGACCTAGATCCATTCGTTGGAGGCAATTCTATGTGTTATCTTTCTAGAACTCTAATTAATCATCTCAACAATTTTCATATCTTCACATTAGCCCAGGCCGCTCATCCAAATGGCTCTGGAATTTCTCCTTTTTGGAAGGAATCTTTACATCTCAGACTGATGGGTGAGTTGGCCTTTGAATGAGACAACTTCCTTTTTATGCTTCGTAATAATGGTATCACATTTAATGATTCCTGCGATAAACTCGTTTGGTATTGGAATCAGGTGACACGTTCAGTCACTGTTAAGTTAGCATACCAGTCCTTATTATTTTCTAATAATTTGGAAGAGAATCAATGGTGGTTTAAGGCAAACTGGCAAGTTAAAGTTCCTAGCAAAATAATTTGTTTTATCTGGTTATGCTTGATGGATTGTATTCTTATAGGTGTTAATTATAAAAGAAGAAGAGGAATATGACCTGCAACATGTAGCTTATGCCATAATGATGAAGAAACGATTGCTCATATATTTTTGCACTGTGTTGTTTCTAAATCCATTTGGGAGGAAGTTATTTTATTTCTAAAGATTTCAAATGCGTGGGGATAAAATGGTTTAGAAGATAATCTTTTTAATTGGTTCATTAAATACCTTAAGATAAGACATATTCCTTTTCTTGTGATATGGGTAATATGGAAATACAAGAACAAGATGTTATTTGAGAACTGGTCTAGACAGGATTCAAACATTTCAAAAAAAACCATTCTTTCAATACATGATTCCCATGATGATTTTAAGCCAGATAGACTTGATTACATTCTCAACCCAATTTACTTTGATGACTCCCCCATTGGATTGTTTGATGGTGTTGTTGATGGAGGTTTTTGTGGTATAGGTTTGTTCCTCAAAATTAGTAAAGACCATTACTTCAAAGAACACTTTGCAGGGGGCGAAGGTAGTAATATGAAAGTTGAACTATTGGGATTATGGGGCCTCTTATTTCTAGAAGCTAGTCTATCTCTAAACAATATGATGGTCGTTGGTGATTCAAAAGTAATGATAGAATGGATAAAAGGGGAAGCTAATCTGAACATCCTCCACCTTGGGCCATGGAAAGAGAAGATATGGAGGTTAAAAGACAACTTTGAAAGGCTCAAATTTATGCATGTTCACAGAATCTACAACACTGTTATTGATCAACTTTCTGAAAAGGCTCTGAATTGTTCTTCTGGATGGCTTTATTTTGAGGAACTTGTGCAAGGAACAGTTATCCATGCAGATATACTTCTATTGTTTTAACTGTCAGTTTCATAAGTGGTCATTTAGCTTTTAGATACTATGTATGTAGTGTCGATATGGATGTATAACTGTAGAAATGATTGTATAATTTTGGACATTATAGTATCTTTATGATGAAGACAAGAGAAGTAGTCAGCAATGTCTTTTATAAACCTGATAAGAGATATATAGAATCAATGCTCAATGTAACCATCTCATGTATTTTTGAAAGTTTCACTTGATTCTCAATAAAATAGCAATGAAACTGCTTTTTTCTGTGTGAAAAAAAAATACAATTGAAACTTTCGATAATATAAAACGAATCAAAGCATCCATTCCATAGTCCCCACACATCCATTGCATAGTCTCCACAAAGTTGAAACCTTCAATCTACTTCTTCAATCTACTTACTAGAAAACATGAAAAAGGGGGCCTTTCATTTTTTATGGTGTAAGATTCTAGAGTGTAGATTTGGAGGAAGTAAGAAGAAGTTGGAATTATCTAGAGACATTCTAGAAGCAACTAGAAAAAAATAAAGATAGTTGTAATATCACATTAGAAGCCCATAACAATTTCATGGCCAAATAAAAGATACATGGCCTATGCAATTTTTAAGGATTTTAAATATTTCATGGAGAAATAATTGTATTGATAGGTATTTTTACAATTTAATTTAATATGGGAATGTGTCAAACGTAAAAGTAAGCATAACATCAGTGTTTATCTTTATTTCTAATTTTATCTTTATACTTTAATAATAATTAATTTATATTTATTTTAATTTCATATTTATATTTTAATAATAATAATTTTTTATTTATTTTAATTTCATATTTACATTTTAATAATAATTAAGTTATATTAATATTAATTTCATATTTATTAATTATTACAAGGGATTAAATTGTGTCTTTCAGTTCAATTAGTAAATGTCGTGATATGAAGTTCCATGAGGTTTTGAGTTCAACTCCTCCGACTTATCTTGTGTGATACATATAGGGTATTGTGGACACACATGTAACAGGACTACGTGTAACGTGAGTACGTGACTGTATTTGAAGGATTCTTGCACAACAATCTTAATTCTTCTAGAGAAATAAGTTAAAACAATAAATCCACATGATGAAAACTATCACATAAAACACTCTAAAGACAACTCAAAAAAACCATGAAGAACAATCATACCTTATAACACCAACTAAGATGTTTAATTTTTTCTTCAAAAATTGCTTGAGTGGGCCTAATGGTTAAGAATATGTGTTTTCTATTAAGAGGTCACAAGTTCAAATACAGAGAGGGTAGGGTATGTATACCTCCGTAGACTTAAGAAATAAGCAGTGAAATCACTACACGGAGGAGATGTCCCTTATCCCACAAACGCCTAGGTCCATGTCCCTTATCCCACAAACAAGGGGGTCTCATACATGAATTTGGTGTCTAGCTTGAGCCTTATCCCACAAACAAGGAAATCTCATACATGAATTTGGTGTCTAACTTGAACCTTAGCCCACAAACAAGGGGATCTCATACACCAATTTAATTTCTAGCTTGACGTGACCTTAAAATTAAATTATTCTTATTATTATGAAATTAATCTCTCTTCCTTTGTAAAAAATTGTAATTAAAAATTCATTAAAAACATTATCATAAATAACACACTTCACATATAGAAAGAAAAAACAAAATATTATTCTAAAAAAAGGTATTTTTCTATTCATACAATTTTTATATAGATAATTTTTATTTTGTAATAAAAATAAAACAATAATTAAATCATACTAAATTTAAATTATAATTATAATTATATATATATATATATATATATATATATATATATAATTTTGTAATAAAAATTAAATAATAATCAAATTATAATAAATTATTATTTTTTAAAAACATAAAAAAATTTATTTACATTTTATATATATAATATTTTTAAATAAAAATAAAATAATAATTAAATCACAGTAAATTTAATCTATAATCTCAAAATGAAAGGAAATACGCTCTATTTCATTCTCTTCTTAGAAGCAAGTCTCTCCCCCATTGAGAGCATGATTATGACTAGATACCTAATGTATAAGAACAAGTGAAACAACATGGAAGTCAAGAGGTTTCCTAAAATTGCTTCAAAATACAGTCGTAATCACCATCAACTCAAGCGAGGATGACATAAAGATGCCTAATCTTGACTAAATTATTGGAAAATCATGGAAGACACCATTTTGCAGAATAAATATACTATTAAAATATCATCAAATCAAAATTTAAGAAGAAAATGTGGTGTGATAAAGAATTAGAGGAAAAACAAATTGAGTTATTATAAGGATGTAATCAACCCTAATCTAGAAGATCAAAATTATCTCTCTATTTCGACAAGTGTAAAGAAAAAAATAAGCATTGTTAAGATAAGAACAAATTTTCATGAGCTCCACAGTGAAATTGGGCGTTGGTCAATTCCTAAAACGCCATGGGATGAAAGAGTGTGTCACCTTTGTGAAACTAAGAAGGTTGAAGATGAAAAGCACTTTCTCTTAGATTGTTGAGCCTATACCCAGATTAGATCTCATTTTCAAAATATGTGTCACACAACCAACCTTCCTAACCTCTTAACTCAACAAAACTATGGTGATCTTGGAAAGCTTCTCTTAATGCTTTTCAAGCATAAAAGAATAGAGAGTCTCTTTTAAGGTCTCATAGACCAATTTGGTCTTAGTGGACGTTAATCATCATCATCATCATTATTATTTTAATATATATGATTTTTATTTTGTAATAAAAATCAAATAATAATTAAATTATTGTTATTTTTTAAAAACATGAAAATTTCTATTTACATATTATATATGTAAAATAAAAATAAAATAATAATTAAATCACAAGAAATTATTATTTTTTAAAAACATGAAAATTTCTACTCTATTCATGATTATTTACTTAGCTTTTTTAAATTTTGTGTCATTCTTGCTTGAGTCGATGGTGGTTACGACTATATTTTCAAGCAATTTTAGGAAGCCTCTTGTCTTCCATGTTGTTTAACTTGTTCTTATACATTAGGTATCTAGTCATAGTCATGCTCTCGATGGGAAAAGGTTTGCCTCTAAGAGGAGGATGTGATAGGACATATTTCCTTTAATTTTAAGATTATAGGTTATAAAATTCTTTTGTATTTGCTCTATCTTTCTCCATGATTCATGAGAGATACTACATTCCTAGACTTCACATCCATAAAGAATAACGAGCATAACAAGAGTCTCAAATAGGACTTTCTTCTTATCCCATATCCAAAGATCGATTGATTTACAATTGTTTTCAAGCCCATAAGAAGCTTTCCATCCCCCAATGATCATTTTCTCAATGCTATAATTTCAGTTGAACTTCTGGTGAATATCGATTCCAAGATATTTTTATGAAGTCACTTCCTCCAAGTTGTTGTTGTCATATACGAAGGTATCATAAGTGATCTTATTGGATTTAATGATCATGACCTTAGTATTGTCAGTATTAACAGTCATACCCATATTGGAGCAAAAATCCTTGAGGATTCTTAGTTGGTTTTCAAGATCACGGGGAATCCTCGCCATACGAATGATACCATCGGCATAAAGAAGAAGATTGATGACTATACCAGTGAGGGTAGAGCTGACACAACCTGCTTCTTCCAAGCAATCTTCTAACTTGTCAATGTATATGCCAAAAAGGGTAGGGGACAAGGGACAACCTTGCTTGACTCCAATATTGCAATTAATCTTTTTTGAACAGCCCTTAATGTTCTTAAACTTGGAAATAATGTTCTCATGGAGCCTTATTGCAACATCCCTCAACTCAAAAGACACTTTTCTCTTCCAACCTATTCCAAAGATTTTTCCTGGGAACCGTGTTAGAAGCTTTTCTAAAGTCAACAAAACAACAAAAAAGATTGGTTTTAGTATTGCAAAAATCCTCTACAATGATCCTAAAAGTAACAAGATGGTTCATAGTTGAATGATATCTCCTACACCCGACATGGCCTTTAGCTCTTTTACCATGACTTTCTAGCCAAAAGATAATATTCTTTTCCAAAATAATTCCATACAACTTGGCTAATCTTCTTTTCCAAAATAATTCCATAAAGCTTGACTAAAATTGGGCTAATCATAATGGTCCTATAATTAGAGGATTGTTTATATCCCCATTTTTAAAAATAGGAATAATAAGACTTTCCGTGCAAGGTTTAGCATTGAAGAGCTTATATATGTGAGGGATGAAGATAAGCCCTCCAATTTTAAAATTTCAACTTGATAACCTTCCATATCCTTAAATTTCTCATACAATATTAAAAATTACCATAAACCTTTCCATGCCACAGATATTAGTTATCCTATTTCAACACAAAATTTTGAATAAAATTTTGGGGGGCAATTAACACATGGTGGGTAAAACAATCATACTATGACTAGGCAGTAGTGGCTCGCGAAAACAACTTTGTGAATCCCACCTAACCATGGGGATTTTGCTTTGTAATGTAAGTATTGACGCAACTGTCAAGCCACATCATCGTACAGAAATTCCCCAGTGGATGATGCCCATCCTTTGAGTCCAGCCATTTGTAACAACAGGTGTGTTTGTTGTCCAGTTGTCAAACACCTCAGTTCATGTTGCTGCCAGGTCCGCATGGTGTAGCTCCTCTACCCAGAAAAGGTCGCCACGCTAGACAAGATGAAATTTCCAAGCGTGCTTCTACACCTGTGTGAGGGTCGGGTAGAAAATTATCTTTCTACGTTGTAAATGTTAAAAGTCCTCATTTTGTATGAAAGAAAGAGAAACACATATTTTGACTCAATTTTCATGAAAATAGCATTTAAAATGTGTTTTCCAATACAACGGTGAATCGAAATGTGCTAAATAGACTCACTATAAATCTTTATAGTGAAACTTTGATATCACATGTTCCTATTTAAAATCTCTCAAAATTCCTATCTAGGGGTGATATCACATGTTTCTATTTGTTTTTGTTTTTATTTTTAATTTTTTCGCTCTTCCTCAAGGGATAGAATCCACAAATTCCTATGGGGGCTTAGCGCAGGATAGCTCTTCCATTATCCACCTCCATGTGATCGTTGGTTATGACCACAAGCCAAGACAAGAGGCGCCTTTCGCATTTCATGACTCAGCGATGCAAGAGAGTCAAGTCTTTCGACTCTTCAAACCTCGAAGTCTGAAATCTTATCTTCGATGAGATTGACGGCTGCGAAACTCCCCCTAATTCGACGGTCCTAGTTGTATCGGGATTTTGGTAACCGGGAGTTCGAAATGCAGTGACCCAAACCACTGGTCACTCCATTCCCCAAATTCCGATATGGGAATTCATGTATGAGATCAATGACTCTCGTTGATCTAGAAATGACGGTCATTATCCCTCTTGAGCTTAAGGGTGTTGAAAGACACTCAGTCTTAATCGCACGTCGGGGTTTCGTATACCAGAATTTCATGACTTGCGAAGACGAGGGGTCTTTCCCTCTCATTTCCTGGATGCCGAAACGCCGAAACTTATTTACACTAAACTGGCTCATCCACAGAGCGCATCGGGGTTTCGTATATCGGGATTTCGTGACTTGCGAAGACGAGGGATATTGCCCTCTGGTTTCCTAGATGCCAAAATGCCGAAAGTTATTCACACTAAATCGGCTCATCCACAGAGCGCATCGGGGTTTCGTATACCGGGATTTTGTGACTTGCGAAGACAAGGGGTCTTGCCCTCTGGTTTCCCGGATGCTGAAACGTTGACCGACAGCCATGTGTCCCTCCGATGGATGGTTGTGACCTTTAGCCATGATCAATAGTTGTGATCTTTTTGGGATGATCAACGGTCGCGATCAAATCCCGGCTTTCTATTTTTCGGGAATTTGGGAGAGTCTTCACTCCCATTTTCCCGGTGCCAAATCCTCGATGGACGGTTTTAAATACTTCGGGACTTTCAGGACTTTGACGAGTCCTCTCTCCCCTGCATGCACTAGGTTAAACCTCGTGTGCCTTTTATGGATCCGACGTCTATTGGTCCCCTGCGCTTGATCTGATGGTTCAGATCTATTCTCCTATGCACTCTTCTCCTGCTATCTAGACGTAGGCTCCAACAGTCCATATTTTCCCCTGCGAATCGACAATTTGCCTTTTAGGACTTTGGGGAAATCCTCACCTCTATTTCCCCGAATTGAACCAACGGTTCAGATCTGATTTTGATCACGGTCTCTATCACTCCTGAGTTTTCATACGCTCTGAAACCTCCAAAGGGTTTCTCGACCTCTACACTCCATGCAGGGTTCTTGCACACAACGGTGCGATCCTTCCTGAGCTTGTCTAGGACTTGAGGAGTTCTGTGTTTGGTTTGCCTCGCAGAGAGCCTGTGCCAATCTGCACTACCTCTCCTGATCTTAACAAACTTCGTCCTCCAAGGGACTCTAAACAATTAGGAGGGTTGGCATGCGTACATGAAACTGTGTTTATTCCTCCATAGGGCACAAGCATTTACGAGTATAAAATCATCTCCTAACCATATAATTCCTTACTGGCCTAGTTACACAATCAAGCAGAAAAAGAAGGGATACGGTATATCCATTAAGCATTCATTCACATTCCTGAAGGCATACGTAGTATAACCAATTCATATACAGTTACAGCTAAATTACACAGGGTAGGAAATCGCTTATCTATTACAGGTTGCCGCCAACCAACTGACTGTGGGTGTTCATCCTTCCACCTGACCATAGGCTCGGAGGAATTCATTCTTATCACTCTGTCCACCCCCGTGCCAAGCCATGATATCACCAGGGAATTCTCATAGTTCTCAAGAGTTATGTCTCTGTCCCAGCTTCTGCTCGGGTCATGTTCTCTGTAACTCATAGCTTTCTCTTTCGATTATGGCCTCGACGAGGTTTGTCAGATGCTCCTTGGCATCAAGCTTGCGGCCTTCAGTTCGTGACTCACTGGAGAGCTCCACGCATATCCCTTGCGAGCTTACACTCTTTTTTTTGTCTGGTGTCTCCTCTCCCGTGTGTATCCCTCTTACCTTGGAAGGTTTGCCAACCTATCCTGTTCCTTCTGTCAGAAAAAAGCTCAGGTATGCAGGTCCCTGCGGTACTTCGGGCTGACAACCCATGTTTCCATTCATGGGGGTGGTTGATAATTCAACCACTAGTCCTTTATTCATTAACTGATTTCTCTCCTTGGGATCTGAAGGAGGTTGTCATCCTCATCAAGGGAAATTTGGGGTTATTTGTCATAATTAACCCTCTCTTATAGTTTTCACATTCTTCCTCTAGTGATATCATGGCCAGTACTTTCAAGGCTTCACCCCCACAATCAATCATTGGCAACTCAAACAATAATACATTTACATTATCCTCATGCATTAGCATGGTAATTCCTATTTTATGATTAATTACAAATTGGGGGAAATAGGGTGTTACAATTCCCTCCCCCTTAAAGGAACATCGTCCTCAGTGTTCTTTCTCAAAAACACCTTTCATGCCTTTCTCATTCAGCCACTTCAAAAGTCTTGACCTTTTTCCTCCCTCAGGTCCTCTTTTAGGATCTTAGTCTTCGTCATCTGCCTTCAATAATTCTTGGACAACAAGCACATTAATCACAATTTTGTGCGAAAACATCTTACTGTTGTTCAAAATTTAAAAGGAAATTTTCATAATCTTAGCACAATACTTATCTGTGTAGTTTGTGGATCTGTATCCACATGGTAGTTTTGTTATCCATGCTCATCGCTTTCCTTGATGTACACATTGGGTGCATGATTCCAATTCAATAGTTCACAAGAGCTATCATGATTTCATCTTCCTTTCCAAGGTTTTCCGCACGGGAAACTACCTATTGTGTGCATGATCCCAATAGTTTACAAGAATTATTAAGGTCTCCTCTTCCTTGCGGTCACTCACCCTCCAGGCCTAGGCTCAGGCATCCCCTTCACTGTTATACAATCCCTCGGGCGATCCATCTTGCCCTGCCAAGGTTTTATCGCATAGGAAATATTTAGAGACTCTATCGAGTCTTACAGTCGAGGCGTCCCTCAGACTTTCTCTGCTGAGGCGTACCTCTGGCTTGTGTTACCTCAACACAATAATTTTCAAGCGATCATGGCTTATCACGGGGTTTTTCATGGCTCAGCAGTATCCTTTTTTCATCATCTTCAGCTTTGACAGCCTTCATTTGTTCCTTCTGGACAGATCTTTTCTCCTCACCTGTGTCACAGGTATACAACATTCGTGAGACATCATTATAAATTCCAACTTTCAGAATTTTTATTGCAAATCTGTCACCCACAAATTTTTCCAATCTCTTCTTTTATTTTCAAATATGTTCCGTACGAAACCGGATTCACAAGCATGGGACTTTCTTTCCCATAACATTTTAGCTCACCAGGAGATCGGTCTTCCTTAGGGGCTTACAACATTGCCATATCCAAGACTCTTTCTTCCTGCAATAATTCCTCAGCTAATCAAATTGTTAGTTCTCATGCACATACATTTTTATCACACCTTTTCAACTTCATCACAACAATTTCATAATTGTGCATACTAACAATCAAATTCACTTTCTCAAAAGCAAATACCATTCCTCGCAGTTTGTCTCAACAGGAAATCGATCTTTCCTATGGGCTTACCTCACTGCCATATCCATGACCCTTTTCTTCTTTCACTTTCAACTTCAATCAGCCAAACAACTTGTTATCTTTTCCATGCATATACATTTTATTGCACCTTTACAACATCGTCACAACAATTTTCAAAATTGTGCATACTTAACAATTAAATTACTTTCTCAAAAAGGAAATACCATTCCTTGCAGTTTGTCTCAGCAGGCAATCAGTCTTCCTTATGGACTTACAACACTGCCATATCCAAGACCCTTTCCTCCCTGCAATTTCATTCCTCAGCTAATCAAATTGTTAGTTTTTCGTGTACATTACCTTTTTTGAAAATCAAGTATACTAACAGTCCAGGTCATTTCATCTATTCAAGGATTCAAAGCGAAAGGATACATCATCCTTTACCTATGCATCATTCCAGCCTACCAAATTTTCAAAATGTGATTCGGATATCAATTGATTTTAATTAATGCACCAACATTTGTGGCCACATTCATACCCAATGCACCCTTGCATTGATTTCAAGTTTGTCACACTTTATGATAGGTTCTTGGCCATGGTGTGTTGGAACTTAACCAACCTCTCCACCACATGGCCTATTCGTTTTCATTCATTCTTACAACAGGACCATGCTTCCTGCTATAGGCCGATCACGACCCCAAATTGGTATACCAGAACTCAAAGTTTCTCACATGAATGCCCTTACACATTCCTTGATTGTTAATGCATTCATGACATATCAATTCATGAATTCTTCCAAGGGTTACAAACAATGTTTACTACCAGAGGTTCATACCTCCATCATTCCAGTTCTTCATCCCAAATCATACCTTACTTGGGTATCCAAGGCATACATCTGCATTTCAAAGTTCATGCATAACACTAAGACAATAAAATATTTCAGAATGGGTTCTTACCAAATCCCTTCATACCTTGTGCCACATAGGCATGAATATTTTTATACCGTTTCTTGGCTACTAGCACTCTCTTTCTGATCTCTACCTCATCAATAGTGCTTTAGCAGGATTTTCACAATCCTGTCAACAATCTTTCGACCGTAGCCTCCCCATGGTCACCCTCTGCTTAAGGTTGTTCATTATTGGCCACTATCTTTCTCAACAGTTCCAATCTTATTTCTTTCTACACGTGACATACACCATAGGTACATTAGTCATTATGTAAATTAAAATGAAAGTACCATAGCATTTAAATTAATAAAATATTTTCAGACATGTCCTAGCATATCCGTATGTACTTCATCACACTATCTTTAATGTTTCATGAGTGCAACACAACAGTTCTCAATCGTTTTCACAGTATTACAGCCATCATCATTATGGTGTCAAAACATTTTCGTTTATCAATGTACTAGCTTTCTCATCCCATAGAAAACATAATGCACAACAAGGAAAGAATTGAGGGCTCTCCCCTTCTTCAAATTCTTTCTACATCGCCTGGGACTTTTCAGCCCAGCCGAGTTATCTCTAAGGCCTCACTGTCTCTTCTCTACTTTTGCAATTATATTCCCTGTCAGGATCGTCCTGTTCTTTTCCATGAGCCGCCTTGGTTAGGCCTCACCCTAACCCTTTTTGGGATACCGCAGCATGCTTTAATAGAAACTCTTTGCTCATAATGAATCATGAACATGTGCATCCAACACACTTCCATTTGGTTATCGGAATGGTCAATATTCAGTTGTTAGTCTTCTACTAATTACATGATTCTTTCAAAATGTAATCCAGGATTCTTATATATGGACAGGCCTTGCAACCCATTGTCCAACCTTCAACAATTATTAGGGTTGTGACTCTGCTCTTCTGACAAAGTCCTTACATAGTTCCTCCACCGGAAACTCCTTTGGTATGCAACTTCCTTGTTGCATATCCATCACTATCTGTGATGGCCTCAAGCTCGAATTAGCTTCAGCTTGTTAATAAGCATTCTTTAAGGGACATAGACATACCTTTCTAGTATGTATTCCAGATTATGCATCCTCACATGTTCTAGGTTTTTGCTAACTTACATCCACGATGTACTTAGCTATACTCATAATCGTAAGCATGTGTGCAGTTGCCATAGGTATATTTTATAGCCCACATGCATCTTTACTGTTAAGATCAATCAATTCAGATTCATTCACAATCCTTCTCATGTGATGCTCAAAGGCGTAATCATTTGTCTCTTATTATGACAAGAGAGAATCTTTGCTCATTTTACCCTTTCATCTAATTATATTGGTACTTCCTAAGGAAATGGAATACATTCCCGTCAGGCTATTATTTGGAACAAAACTTTCATGACTCCCCAGAATGGAGTTAGCTATGCCTCCATAGTATTCATTTAATCTGGACAAGAGCAATACTTGCTTCACGTTTCACTCATCAGGGCAATCATATTGGGCCTCTAGTATACTTATACTCTTACATCATACATGTGCATTACTTGCACGTTTAATATCATTCATACCTTACCAGTATTAATATCAGGCTTCCTATTATGAAGCTTCATAATGCATTAAACTCATGCACTCAAGTACAATTGAACACAGCTAAGTATTCATCATACTAGTTCACGCCTTCTTCTCACGTGACCACCAGCGGCAACCACGATCCGAACTAAAAGGCACTTCGCATTTCACGATTTCGGGATTCCAGTTGCAAGGAACTCAAGTTCCTCGATCCCTGAAATCTGAAAACCTGAAAGACCGAGGCTAAGGTTTTCTCGGCTCTTTTATTCACATGACCCTTCACTCATAACCTGGGGTCAACTCCTAGACACGTGTCAGGATCCCGTGTTTTGGCAAATCCGCGGACAACGCTCCACCATTTCCCAAACTTCTGATCCATGAGGGTCCGACAACCTGGATCCCTCGGTCCAGATCTCTCTGCCAATCAACGGTCCTGATCATATCGATGATTTACTTTGCGCGACTTTGGGAAAGTCTTCGCTTCTATTTTCCCAATAGTCGAAACCTCGAAGCTCTAGCTCAACGACTCTCGTTGATTCCAATCTAACGGATACTATACCTACTGAGTTTGTGAGTGATGAGAGGTTATCATCCTTATCTTCTCCGTTGATCTACTAGATCTAACGGTTCACGGAATTTCGGTATTCCTTACTCCAAGAATTCCACCGTCTATTCAAATTTTCAATGACTTGCAGCCACGAACTTGGCATCAACTCTTCTGGAATCATCCTCTGTGTTCAACCTCTGAAGCTTTCAAACTTTAACACAAGCTTGTTTCTATATGCACTCCTTGTGCTCTATATGCACACTTGGCATACGAAATTTCCCCGCTATCTCTTCTGAGCTTTTAAGTTACTTACAGGACTAATCTCATAGTCATAACTCATACGGATGTTACCCTCTCTTTATGGGAACAACCGACAAGGGTCACTCTTGGGAATTAGCAACAGTCCCAAAGGACTCCTCTTAATCTTATTTAAACAGATTATCCTTGTTGTCGATTCTAACCATTATAGGTCAGATAATCTGACCCTACATATTTTCATCAGTCTTCTCAATCGTAAGGAGTTATATGCTCAGGGTTTAGTCTTTTAATAATACAATAATTATAAATTTCTAAGGATCCTACCAGTCCTTACCAGATTTCCTAAATCATGAAGGAGTTATTCATGAGGATCTTAATTCTTACCTAACCAGCCATCTCAATTGCAAGAGACTCTACCTGCTTTAGTAGGTAGCCATCGTCACACTATAACAGAAAAACTCAATTCATGTCCCTTTTCTGGCTCGTGCAACTTCATAGCACAATTTATTCCACCTCTGTTATTCATACTCAGGTCTTATCAGTAATATTGATCAGTGCATCCCTACTCCTATAAGAGTAGTTATCATTTTGACAAAAGAACAATATAATTCCTTTGCTGGAATTCCGTAGAAATTCCCAAATTACAGTTTCATTCTGTATTCCTTCTCCTTAAAGAGAAAATACAGATAACAATATATCCTTACGCAACTCGTACATGAGCCCAAGCAGGCCAAGTGTTGTGACCATGCTCTGATACCAATTTGTCACATACCCACTACAACAAAATAAAAAAATTTCTCTTCCTCAAGGGATAGAATCCCCGAATTCCTACGGGGACTTAGCGCAGTCTAGCTCTTCCCTTATCCACCTCCATGTGATCATTGGTTATGACCACAGACCAAGCCAAGAGGCACCTTTCACATTTCGCGACTCAGCGATGCAAGAGAGTCAAGTCTTTCGACTCTTCAAACCCCAAATTCTGAAATCTTATCTTTGATGAGATCGATGGTTCTGAATCTCCCCCTGATCTGACGGTATTGGCTGTATCAGGATTTCGGTAACCGGGAGTTCAAAATGTAGTGACCGAAACCACTGGTCACTCCATTTCCCGAATTCCGATATGGAAATTTGTGTATGAGATCAACGACCCTCGTTGATCTGGATCTGACAGTCACTATCCCTCCTGAGCTTAAGGGTGTTGAAAGACACTCAGTCTTAATCGCACGTTGGGATTTTGTATACCTGAATTTCGCGACTTGCAAAGACGAGGGGTCTTTCCCTCTAGTTTCCCAGATGTTGAAATGTCGAAACTTATTCACACTAAACCGGATCATCCATAGAGCGCATCGAGGTTTCGTATACTGGGATTTTGTGACTTGCGAAGATGAGGGGTCTTGCCCTCTGGTTTCCCGGATGCCAAAACATCGAAAGTTATTCACACTAAATCGACTCATCCATAGAGCGCATCGGGGTTTCATATACCGGGATTTCGCGACTTGCAAAGACGAGGGGTCTTGCCCTCTAGTTTCTCGGATGCCGAAATGCCGACTGGCAGCCATGTGTCCCTCCGATGGATGGCTGCGACCTTTAGCCATGATCAACAGTTGTGTCTTTTCAGGATGATCAACGGTCGCGATCAAATCTCGGCTTTCTCCTTTTCAGGAATTTGGGAGAGTCTTCACGCCCGTTTCCCTGGTGCCCATCCCCAATGGACGGTTCCGAATACTTCGGGACTTTCAGGACTTTGACGATTCCTCACTCCCCTGCATGCACCAGGTTAAACCTCGTGTGCCTTTTCTGGATCCGAAATCTATCGGTCCCCTGTGCTCGATATGACGGTTCAGATCTATTCTCCTGCGCACTCTTCTTCGGATGTCTGGAAGTAGGCTCCAATGGTCCAGATCTTCCCCTGCGAATCAGTGATTCGCCTTTCAGGACTTTGGGGAAATCCTCACCTCTATTTCCCCAAATTGAACCAACAGTTCAGATCTGATTTCGATCACGGTCTCTATCACTCCTGAGCTTTCATAGGCTCTGAAACCTCCAAAGGGTTTCTCGACCTCTACACTCCATGCAGGGTTCTTGCACACAACGGTGTGATCCTTCCTGAGCTTGTCTAGGACTTGAGGAGTTATGGGTTCAGTTTGCCTCGCAAAGAGCCTGTGCCAATCTGCACTACCTCTCCTGAGCTTAACAAACTTCGTCCTCCAAGGGAATCTAAAAAATTAGGAGGGTTGGCATGCGTACATGAAACTGTGTCTGGGGTCGACGAACACACAGTTCGTGACTCTGGTTTATGCCTCCATAGGACACAAGCATTTACGAGTATAAAATCATCTCCTAACCATATAATTCCTTACTGGCCTAGTTACACAATCAAGTAGAAAAAGAAGGGATACAGTATATCCATTAAGCATTCATTCACATTCCTAAAGGCATACGCAGTATAACCAATTCATATACAGTTACAACTAAATTACACAGGGTAGGAAATGCTTATCTATTACAGATTTCCGCCAACCAACTGACTGTGGGTGTTCATCCTTCCACTTGACCATAGGCTCAGAGGCATTCATTCTTATCACTTTGGCCACCCCCGTGCCAAGCCATGATATCACCAGGGAATTCTCACAGTTCTCAGGAGTTATGTCTCTGTCCCAGCTTCTGCTCGGGTCCTGTTCTCTGCAACTCAGAGATTTCTCTTTTGGTTATGGCCTCGGTGAGGTTTCTCAGATGCTCCTCGGCATCAAGCTTGCGGCCTTCAGTTTGTGACTCGCTGGAGAGCTCCACGCATCTCCCTTGCAAGATTATTCTCTTTTTTTTGTCTAGTGTCTCCTCTCCCGTGTGTATCCCTCTTACCTTGGAAGGTTTGTCGACCTATCTTGTTCCTTCTGTCAGAAGGAAGCTCAGGTCTGTAGGTCCCTGCGGTACTTCAGGCTAACATCCCATCATTCCATTCATGGGGGTGGTTGATAATTCAACCACTGGTCCTTTCTTCATTAACTGATTTCTCTCCTTGGGATCCGAAGGAGGTTGTCATCCTCATCAAGGGAAATTTGGGGTTATTTGTCATAATGAACCCTCTCTTATAGTTTTCACATTCTTCCTCTAGTGATATCATGGCCAGTACTTTCAAAGCTTCACCCCCACAGTCAGTCATTGGCAACTCAAAAAATAATACATTTACATTGTCCTCATCCATTAGCATGGTAATTCCTATTTTATGATTAATTACAAATTGGGGGAAACAGGGTGTTACATAAATCCTACTAATGTTGTACAAACACCTGCTATGTAATCTTTGTTTTTTGAGTCATGGCTATGTCTCACCGTCACCACTCTGCTTTGAACCCAGGTGTGTATGATGGGAATTGTTGACATACTGTCATCTAGATCTAAGTTTCTCTCTACCTAATTACCTAAGTCCATACCTAGTAGGTTCTTCTTCTTGGCATCCTTCTCACAGTTCTTTGGATTTAGCTCTAGATGTAGCTCCCAACACTTGTCTTCGTTATGACCATCGATATTGCAATGGTTGTAGTGGTTGTTTGGATCCTTGCATTGATGTGTAATGTCTCTCATCTTCTTGGTTTTTCCTTTCCAATTCACCTTCCCCTCCTTGGAAGCATCTTGGTGGTATTTATGTTTAGAACCACTTGGCTTGCCTTTCGTATGGCTTATGTTCTCTAAGTATTATGCTTGCACACAAGCATCATCAATGGTCCTTAGTTTGAAGATCATCACTTTCTTTCAAAAATGAATGTGTAGACCCCTTAGATACTTGAAGAGTACATCTGGGTTCATGGAAGAGTACCCAACATGATCTCCATTTTCTTGAATTCAATGGTGCACTCTTGAACACTTTTCCCTTGCCTTTGCTTGAAGTGATGCCAATGGATCCATTGGTCCTCTACATGCCCAATAGTGTAGAAATGATATTTGATGAGGGTTTTAAAATCCTCCCACTTAGTTACTGGTCAATCACCCTCTAGCCTAAGTGTCTCTTTGTGGCTTTCACACCAAGTTAGTGCATGGCCATCTAGTTCAGTCAAGAAAATGATTTTTTCTTCTCTTCATATATATTATGGAAACTGACATACACTTCTAACTATTGCAACCAATGATTCAACTTAACGACATCAATCTCACCCTTGATAGGGCTTGATGGCCACTTTCACTTCTGTTTTGAATATAAGTTGTGAAGGAGTAATGACACTGGAACTTGGTTTCTCTTTCTTAGGCTCTTTTTTTTACTCCTTTTCTTGGTCTTCACTATGTCCCAGTTTCTCATCCAATCCAACTTCTGAGTTAGAGCCACCAACATCCTCAAAAGTTCCAAACTTGTTTGCTAGAGCTACCATAAGGAGGGCCATGTTGTGAGAGATATTAGTGACTTTCTCTTCCAGCCTCACAGATATCTCTTTTGTTGCATCCTGAGGGTTGTTATGAATAGACTCATCCTCCATGGCTGGGTTTCTGTGACTTCCTTCTTAATCCAATTCCTGAATAATGCAACTTCCCACAAATTCCTGGATCCTGCAACTTCCTAGATTGTGGTGTGTTATGTTATCTAATAATGTTTGATTTATACATTTCCATGCTAATCACGATTTAATGTAGTAGTGAGGATTGTGGTGTGTTATGTTATATGTTAATGTTTAATTTATATAAATTATGTTTTAGATTTAAGTTTTTGTTTTTCTAACATCTATAAAATAGTGTTGTTATTTTTTTCTAGTAATTTATGTGAGAAGAAAATTTTTAATTTAAAAGTTAATATTTAGGAATTGAAATTATATAAAAATTATATAGCAAGAATTTAGAAAATATTGAGAGAATCAACACACACACACACATGATGACCCACAAAACAAGGGAGTGGAAAATACACTTTTAGTGAAATGGAAAGTTTTGTTCCTTGTGGGAAAGGCTGGAATTTGATAGGAAAATTATGGGGCGATTTTACCATCAAATATGGTGAAAATTTCTAACGACTATTAAAATTTATATTTAAAATTGTGAGAATGAGTAATGAAGGTGTCAAAATTGTCAAATTTAATGGGCTATGCTGGTTTGAAATTCCACACTTGTTTGTGTTCTCATGGGAGGCCAAATTATAGGTAGATCTAAGTAAAGAGACTTTTTGCTATGCATAGATGTGAATATGAGGAGAAATCACGGAACACAAGTCGTAGAAAAGTTGATACAAGTTGTGATTTGCAAGGAGATAATTGTGCAAGACACCTACACATTAAAAATGGATTGTACATTGTTATGAACACAAATATACATATATATAATAATTAAATAATAATAATTAATACTCAATAACTAAATATGTTATGAAGAGACACCTTCATGATGAAAGGTCATGTCTCTTATGAACGGGCGCCCGTGTATGGGTATATATACAACCCTCATTTCTCATTTGTAATCATCTCATTCATTCTTATACATTTACTTACAGTTACTCAATATATTATTATTTCATCCTAAATGGGTTACTTTACATTTAAGATATTTTGGATTATTTATGTGTGAACGAACTTTGTTCATTTCATTTGGTATCAGAGCTAGTCTGATCCTGGCCATTGACTAATCTAGATTTTGGCCAACCACACTTCATCTAGAGTTTCTTTGATTTTTCTAGATCCTTGACCACAACAAGATTTTGGCCATTAAAATTTTAGAAGTTCCAGTGTTATGAGATAAAAAAAAATTAAAAAATGGGAAAAAAAAGAGTTACTCTTTTGCCTAGAAAAATTGAAGAAAAATCAAGGAAAAAGGACACACACACACACATACAATATTAAAAAAAATACGTTGCTTATGATAACAAAAGAAGTGCAGACAAGTATTGATAAGTGAATAAAACAATAAAAATATAGAGCAATCATCGGGCCTTAACATTGTCTCAAGCAACCACAGTAAAGGGACATAGGTGGATAGGAATCCCATAATGAAAATCTGCTACATTGGGCTCTGCAAGACGTTCTACCAAGCACATTTAAGTAGAAAACATAAAAAAATCTGTACCATAGTAAATAAGGAAATCAACCTGCTAAAAGATAATCATAACAGTTACAAGTAGACGGTGATTAAGCATTTAAAACCATTGGGAACACATTAAATAATCACCCATATAGAATTAGTGCCAATCAGTTCCAAGGGGTAGGTCGGGGTTCAACCATTATCTACCACATTTGGAATACCCAAATCCATCATAATTCATGGAATATAGGATGGAAATTGAAAAGATCAATCCACATAATTATTAGACCACTATATTTTGATAAGAGATTGGAACAACGAATCGTCGAGCTCCACAATTATGTCTAACCCTAGGTATTGATTAGTCGAGCGACAACTTTAAATAGATCACGACGTTTTAAAATAAATTGTGCTTGTTATCACAAGATTTGTAGTTATGCCGAAGCCCCAACAAAAGTATCAAAATCCATGTAACTATAGGATAACCCACTTGATCCAGAGGATCAATTTTTGCTCAAAATTCAAAGTGCTTAGAATCGCTTCAAATCGAGCGGGTGCGTAGGCCTCATCGTCACGAACCCAACGCAATTCGAATGGGTTCAAACAGAGATCGGATGAGTGAGATATCGTGTTCTGTTCAATTTGCCAAACAGGCAAAAATTTGCTGACTGTACAGTCCATACAATTGATGATGTGGCAGGGTTGTACGCTGTCGTGGAAGGTGTTGAGTTGGCAAGGCCATACACTGACGTGGCAGGTGCTGATCTAGCAGATAGTTAGCAGTCATGAGGTCAAATCACTTATCGACACATGGCACATTTTTTGACAAGTTGGATGGTGCCACGTGGCCCAGACATGGGCTGCCACGTGGCACCATATTAAATATGGTTGTTAAAATTATATGGGGTCTGTGGGGATCAAACCCCGGACCTGCCCCCATGGTGGAGCGCCTTCGCATGGTGTGGGTTACCAATAACCCATGCTTTGTTTCTTATTATACATATGAATCCATTTATATTTAAATTTGAATTGTGGTATGGTTTGGGCGTGGTCCGGGCTGGGGCTTATCCCCATACCCCATTCATATGCGGTTAACCATGTGACCACACCAAATGATTTGCGCGCACGTTTCAAACGGTTTCAATCTTCACGCGCCTGGACACATGTCACGACCACATCTAACTTGGAACTTAGCCCTTTTGTGTGCAGGGGACGCGGTCATATGGCCCATGTGCTCAACGACTCTGCAGTTAGGGGGCTAGGTTCCCTAACCGTTATACAGTTGCACGTGTTTTGCAGTTATGTGCGTGGTGTTGGGTTTAAGCACATAAAAATGCGCAGAGGCTAGGTTGGACACACAAAGATGCATTTTGGCGAACCAGAGACAACAAGTTTGAAAGGGAAACTTCCAGGAAGCCTATCTTCTTCAATTTTTGGCCAAATCAGGTGCTGAAAAATCCCAGCTAGGGGTTTTTGGATGTTCTGAAGCCATTGGAGCCATCTATTTGGCATTTTGAGTATTGTAAAGCACATATTTTAGCAATTTGAGAAAATAATATAAAAGATTCATTGGAAGTTGGACCAGGAGATGTAGCCCAAGAGAGGGGTGAACTCCTTTATCATTTGTTGTGTTATGTGTTTACT
>ML824656.1:54041-69488 GCA_009831015.1 Picea engelmannii | reverse complement strand
TTATACCTGGAGAAGTACCTCTTTAAAAAGATCCTTATAGTATGAATATCCTAGAATTAAATGAACTGAAAAGTCAATTGCAAGAATTGATAGATAAAGAATATATCCAACCAAGTGTGTCTCCATGGGGAGCACCAATACTTTTTGTTAGAAATAAAGATGGAACATTACATCTCTATATTGATTATAGACAACTTAATAAAATAATTATTAAAAATAGATACCCATTACCTCATATCGATGATCTTTTTGATCAAGTATGGGGAGATACAATTTTTTCTAAAATTGATTTGCATTCTGGTTATCATCTAGTTAAGATAAAGGATGAATATATTTATAAAACAACATTTAGAATGATTGAATATATGATTAGGATGTATGTGATGGATAAACTATCAAAATGGGAAGACTAAATTCACTTGGTTGATTTTACTTACAACAATGGGTATCAATCATCTTTAAAGATGAGCCCATTTGAGGCATTTTATGGTAGAAAGTGCAACACACCATTGATTTGGGACAACCCAGCAAACCACACAGTGGTTGGGCCAGATCTCCTTTAGGATATGGAGGAGCATATGGTAAAGATAAGACATAATTTAAAGGCTTCCCAATATAGGTGAAAAATTTGTGTAGATAAAGGCATAACCCATCGAGAATTTAAATGCAGAAAAGTTGTGTAGATAAAGGAATAACCCACGTGTTCTTGAAAGTAAAAGCAAGACGCATTTCCCTGAAGTTGGGAAATTGTTCTAAGATGGCAAGACATTATTGTGGGCCATTTGAAATATTAGAGAAGATTTTTCTTGTCACATATATGCTTGCATTTCCTACATCCTTGTGTATTCATAATGTTTTTCATGTATCTTTGTTCCAAAAGCATGTACCTAATGCTAATCATGTCATTGATTGGAATGTGATTCAGGTGCAGCCAGGAGGCAATTTTCGAGTGCGGTCGATTTTCATATTGGATCATAAAATAAAACAACTCCGGAATCGAGTCATGGAGCTAGTAAAGGTCCAATGGACCTAGTATGGTCCTGAGGATTTAACTTGGGAGTGCAAGGATGCTATGCGGGAAGAGTATTCACATATTTTTGAAGAATTTTGAAATTATGTTTGTACATGTGTATATAATGCACTAAGGACAGTGCATATATAAGCGGGGGGGGGGGATCTAATGTCCCTAATTCAAACAAAATTATATATGAAAATGTAAAGGTACATATAGGATGGTGAGTTGTTGGCACCAATTTTAAATGTAAATATACATATAGGTTGGTGAGTCGTTTGCATTAAGTTTTGGTTCAGTTTTGAGCACACTTAAGTAGTTCTCGAGAAATGTTATACAAGAAAGGGTTGCACATTTCATAGTGTTTCTCACACATGAGTAAGTGCGCGTGGATTTCACATCAATGGAAGAGTGTGCATATTCCACAGTTTTGCGTGCACTCAAGTAAGTGCACGAGGACTACCTTGAAATGCACATTGGACCAATATGTGTGTGTGTGTGTGAGGACAAAGAGACTTTGTGGTTATTTGGATAGTGAGTCGGGATGAAAATAGGCCAATGCACCTATCCTTGTAAAATGTGATCACACTCAAGTTATTAATAATATCACATTGTTTCACACATATAGATCAGATGAAAAGAGATGGGGGGACAAACTCCACCAAAAAATGGAAAAGTAGGGGCTAAGACAAAATGGATAAAGTCCAAGGGAATATTTTATTGATATTTTTGAAAAGTGTAATTTATGGATAATTGTTTATCATAAGTTCCCAAGGGATGGGAACGAGTCACCAAGTGGCTCAAGCTAATTCTAAAGGTGACAAGTGTCTATTTTAAGGAATGTAATATATATATTTGACCTTAGTGTATTTCGAGGAGGGGGATTCATTCCTTCAGAGACCATCACTCACTCCTTGATCATTCAGAATAATTTTTCCTCTACAAAGTAATTTGTATTTTTCTAGAACTTACTATCAATATTTAACCCTGTGCTTGAGAACATGTGTGTGTTGTCGAAGAAGTGGGTTTTCATGCTCGTGAGAATTCTCTCTAGGTGATATATTTTCTATTGAATAAGAGGGTTGTTAGAAATGTGAGAATTCTCTCCAAGTGAGATATTTGTTGTCGAAGAAGTGGTTAGTCAAGCCCATGAGCATTCTCTTTGGGTGAGAGATTTGTTGGGAATGTTTCTGTGGTGTGTTGGGCATTATTTGTAGTGCTTTGATATTTATTTTCTATCCTATTGTTGAATACATGGAAGGAAAGTGGTGATTCAGACTCCCCCTTCCCTCCTAGGGGTTTTGCGACCTCCTGGTCTAGAATCTTCAAATCTCTTAGCTAGATCATCTCTTCGGACCCCCTGCTAGAACCCAAACAAGTTACACATGTATTTGTTTTCTTGTGACCTCAAGATGTGACCCGAGGTTAAACCCTTAGGCACTTCTGAAATTTAGGCGTCGATCATTTCAACTACATCCGACGCGAATTCCTCTTAACCGCGAACCACAAACACAACTGGTGTGAGGATCAATAGTTCTCACCTATCCAAAAACCAAGGACTACGATCCACTTCGGACTTTGGCCTTCGGAAGTTTGAAATTTTAACACACATTTTTTCCCCAAAGTTTATCTCTTCCGAACCCTTCTTCCTATTGACACTTGTCCTTTGTATTGATGGCCCAAATATATTGAGAAATGGATGATTTAGATCTTCTCAAGGGTTTCAGTTCTTCAACTATTCTTCACTCCTTCCTAATGTTGTTCCTTCCGAACAACAAAGTAGTGAAGGGCCTAATCCAACACCACGTGTTCCAATATTCAATGGCGGGAATGTTCCTTCTATGTTCTGATGACACGCATTCCCCATCTCAAATTCAATGACCACGATCTTCTTTGGCTCTCGGCTCTTCGACAGTTATCTTGGCAGAATTAATTTTGTCCTTTCAGATGCACGCCCTAATTCCATATGTGTTATGGCAATCAACAGACAAGATCTGCTTTGTGTCTTCATGAATTTTACTTTATGCTCTACACAATTTCTCCAAAGATTCTCCTCTCGAATTCTCTAGTCTTTTGCTATCTGCCATTCTGGATGATGGAAGGTCCCAACTAGATTCATGACTTCTACTATCTCACTCTCTTGTGTACTTTAAAATGGTTTAAGTCTTGTGCACTTACCTCTGGATTCAACAACTGTTGGTCTTTCGTGCCCATATCCGACGGATCTAACAGTCCAGATCTATCCTTGGAGATGATCTTATGGCTATTATTGATCTTCCTCTTGAGCTTCACTGATTCCTCCCAAATTTGGAATAAATTGCATGTGTTCAAAGGATTTGGCCTCTGAACCTTCTTCCGTAAGCCCTCAAACTCACCCAGACTTAGAAAAATTCTAAGTTTCCTCCTCTACTCACTTGAGTTCGATATCTGTCTCGCCCTTTACTTCTTTGGAAGACTTTTGGTGCCCTCCTAGTAGTCCATGCTCTTCCTCCTAATCTTGTAAAGTTTTAAAACACCTTACCTCTGACACACCCCTAGTGCTTTCCTCGCATCGTAGTCTTGGAATGTCCTTGGCCTTTGCATTCTGTGTTGAGATTTTGTGCGCAAATGCACTATTTCTCTTGAGATTTACCTCTCTCAAACCTAAAGTTATTTAGAATTTCTATCTTACTAGAAAACTCCTGGTGCCCTCCAGGAAACCACGCTCATCCTCTTGAATTTGTGAGCTTGGAATAAATTCACTCCTACGTGAAATCCTTGCGATGTCTCTCTTGATATTTCACTTAATCAAGTTCTAAGGCTTCATTCCCTTTATTCCTCAAAGCCATTCTTGTGTCCTCTTGACAACTTATGCTTAATGCACACTTGCAGGGATTTTTTTTCAGGGTGTTCAACAACTCTGAATTAGTTTCTTTGTCCACATATGTTTAGTAAATATGGGATGTCCTCTCCTTGAAACTTCTCTTCTCACATAATTTGAAATAGATTTTTTCTCGTGCACACGTGCACCTTCTGAATGCCCACCTAGCATAGCTCTATAGAGTTATCAATAACTCTAGCTTCTGTGCCTTCTCTACACAGACTTTCCCCTGCAAGGTGTCCAACAAACTTGAGGCTCCTCTCGAGTTTTGTTCTCTCTGGTGTGCCCTCCTGACATGTTCTTCTCTGACTCAAAAAGAGTTCAGATACACACTCCTTGCGCTGGCTACAGAGTTTCCAATACCATGTTGTGCACTCCTTGCACAGCCTAAAGAACACATAAAAACTCAACAAACTCTCAAAGCTAGAGAATTCTATCTAATTCCTTCAAATGGAATACATTCATACATCTAACAACATATCATAAGAACACATAACATTCATAAAAAAAACATCCATCACACAGAAATTCACGGATAGTGAAATATGTTCTTTTGTATTAATAACAAAATGTTAATTACAATATGTGCAGGCCTGGACTGCGATAGATTCTCGACTCTCTCATCCTCTCTTGAGCTCTCTACTCACTCATCCCCTCCTTCACTACTAAATCTAATGAATTTTGATACAAAGAGATTTCACAGAAGAGGGGCTCCTTGAGCTCTCCCTCCAACTCACCTAACATTCAATAAATTACATTGAATTACATTCAATGGCCATCTAGTCTAAATCAGATCTAGATATAACAACTTGTCAGCCTATTAAGGAGACCTTATCTACAGCCTGTACAAAGGCATCAACTCGTCTCTTTCATTCTTTCAACAATTAATTGCATTAATTACATTTTTAAAATTTAAAAATGAGGTCAAAATGAGAGGGGTGGCACCTCTCCCCTTCTTAAATTTGCATGGATGTGTTGAATAGATGGTGCACTGCTGAGGTGGAGTGATTCTCTTGCATCAAGTGGGGAAACTGCAGGTCTATTGAGCAAAGAAGGGGTACACTTCCTAGGGTGGGACAAGCATGTAGGGAATGAGAGACTGTAGACTAGTTGCAACAATCGAAACCTTGGACTAAGAAATTCCATTGTTTATCAAAAATTAGCCTAGCATTATGAATCATTTTTTCCCTTGTGGAGTTTAAGCCTTGGCTCAATGGTGACTTGTTGATGAAATTTTATGAGCAACATAGTCTATGGATGGGAGGAACATCTAATTTCTGCACACAGTTGGTGACTTTTCATAAAATATAAGTGTCCTTAATGTGCTTGTCTCATTTATTGTGTGCTTAATTATCTATGTCTGATATGAGTTTAAATCTTGTATGACGTTGCATATACAAAATTGTTTTTGTTTTGTATAATTCTACTTTCACATGTAAGTGTGGTGTTGATATTCAATATTTGTAGTAGTACATGTTGAATATGAAATTTGTGATTAGTTATTCATGTTAACCTTATAATAATGGTCATGAGTCTCTAAGACAAGGTTAGAATGGTCATACATGCACATAAATACTTTGTGCACACAAGAGGTTGGGTTCACTTGTGTGCACAAGGAAGCAATCCATGCGCACAAGGAGAGAAAAAATTGTGTTTGAAGCCATAATGGTTGTGTGCAGTAGTGATCACATGTTCAGAGAGGAATACATGCACAATGATTTTTTGTGCTCAACATACTTGTGCACGTAGTTGTATTGTGTTACTTCCACTATTATAACTTGTTTCAAAAGAGGGATAGTGGTGTGGCATGATCCATCTTGGGATACTGCACGTTACCTCAAGTGTTTTTGCATAGAAAAATGTTATAGAGACAAATCTATGCACTAGAATTTTTAAGTGGCATTGCCCAGCTGGGGTGGCTAGGGACATTACATTTTGGTATTAGAGTGAAAAACTTTGATATTTGTGTTGCGTGGGCAAGGCTAGGTGGATGCATATGTTAAAACAAAGCATTGAAATGTCACAATGACCTCTCTCCTTTATATACAATCCTTAGGGGTCAACATAGAATCCCCTCCATAAGTGTTGGTGCATAGTTTTAAGACCCTAGGTTCAAGTTCTCCAACCTACAAAACCCTTTAGATACTATCCCTTTAGACATCACCTCCATGCAAGTGAATTCTGATTCGAGGTATCTAATGGGACTACATGAACCAAGTTTCTATAGAGATAAGGGGATGTGAGGCTACTATAATGTTCATACCTACTTATCTACCCTGTGCGATGTATTCTTTGTCTCTTTTCCCTTGATTAATTAGTAAAAAATATTTTATGCAAGACCATGGTGATGCAGATTGCAACATAAACTATTCATTATAACATTCATGATTACTGCACATCAATCATCTAATAAAAAAATCTAGATCTAGTTATGAAGAAATAGAAAATCCATGAAAAATCACATAAAAAGACATTCAGACACACAATTTAACGTGGTTCACCTAATTCCTTGGCTACGTCCACAACGACTATCTTCTTTATTATTATTCATGAAATCATCTTAGGCTTGCACACTATGCTTACAATAGATACATCATGATAGCCTTCCCCACCCTGCCTAGTTGTTATGCAGTGCAAGCCTCTATCTGCAAAACCCTCTCTAAGCCTTCATACATAGAATCTCTCTCCTTCTTAGTCCATTATATCATCTTCAACCTATCTTCAACCCACCTTCAAAAACTTATTCTTCCCGACCCATTACATATTTATAAATATAATTTAGTGCTCAAAAACCTACTCACTTATCCCAAAAACCTATGAGAAATCATGATGACTCATTACAACTCATGACAACTCATTGTTCAGGCGTGATTTTCCTACCTTTGCACCTGCATGCCTCTTTTACATTTGTGATGACTGTTCTTCTTTCTTTTTCATGTCTATATTATTTTGCATGGCTAACTTTCTTCCTTCCTACTTTTGCGTGCACCCTTGAAACTTAGTTCTTTGAAATGTTTGTCCAATAATCCCGTAACAATCACCTATGTCTCATCCTGAGCCACTTAATCCTTTTACGTTGTGCCCCTCCATGCTTTCATGAACTTTTATAGGCTTTCCTTTTTTGTCACAACTTCTTTCTTTAATTTTGCTTCTTATTCCAAAATATCCTTTACGAATTGCACATTCAGGGTCGTGAGTTTATCCTCGCTATTGTGTGTTTCTTTCTTTACCGTGCTCTACGCAACTTCCAATTTCTTTGTCTTGCTGCAGTACTAATCGATGTTGGAGAATCTTATAATTTTCGCTTATCCATTATATTTCAGTGTATGATTGCTTGTTTTCCAGGATGGCCACCATGCACTCAACTAGTGGTAGCATACTTATGTTCTCCAAATCCTTTTACACCTTTTCCTACACAACTCTTAATCTAGCTTCCACAACCTTCATCTCTATATCCTAAATCATATTTTTCCAAATCTGCATGCTCTCCTCACATAGCTTCACACACTCCTCATCTAAACTCTTAATAATTTCTACTAAGGTCATAGTGCTTCTTTCTCTGTGTTCCTTTTCCTTAGGTGGTGTCCCCGGTGTGATGTGTGAATCCAAATCTTCGATCCTAGTGAAGAAGCCTTTAATTACTTCCTTGATTTTTGAGACTTGTTCTTCAAGTGTGGCTTCTACCACCATTGGCATTTCTGGAATATCCTTATAGAGCGATTTTCACCAAATGAAGAGTGTAATTTGGTTCCTACGATGATTTTGATATGCCCAACACCTAAGGCACGTGATGATACCTACTTGAAGCTACAAAAATCAACACAGATGAGGGAAATTGGGCACTTTCCAAATTTGAAAAAAAAATAGTCTCCATTTGAAAAAAACATAGGTTCAAATATGCACCCCAATCACCTTAGTTGATGGGTGTTATGAAAACACATCAACATCTAGATTAAATTATGGGATAGTGACCCCCTGTGGGTTGTTTAGGACCCAGAACAAGACCAACTACCTTTATCCATTGGGCTATGGGGTCATCCCCAAACCATTATCTTGATCCAACAAATGCTTATTAGGTAAAATTTACTGAATGAAAAAAAATTATATACATGAGAAAACAAAATCTACTTATCTTAAGCTACTTTGAGAGAAGGGATACTTTCAAGTGTAATTATACTTCCATTGTAGCCATATACATAACCAATTAATCTGATTACTCCAAAACCTGATTGAGATTATTGTTTCATTGGCCATGTTCTAGAGACATTCTTTCATCATACAATGACCATGTTTCCATGGTGAGGTTGCAAAGATAAATTGTTGTTGAAAATTTGTGGAGAATTGTAGGGTTGTCTTTTGTTGTTCACCAACAATTTCAATGTCCTTAGAAATAAAATATACCACCCATGGAACATCGTGTTGTGAATGCCCTTCTTATTTTGATGATTGGAAGATTTCTTCTTCATTAAACTTTGCTATGTACTATAAATCATTAGCTTGAATGTTTAATGTAAAGTGATAACTTTTATCATCACTTTTGTTCATCCAATGTATACATTCCTCGTGTGGATTTGTATAAAATTGTTGTTTCATTTTAGAACCCATTGCAAAATTTCGGCCATGATCATATTGAATGAAATCTTCATGTGAATCTTGTGGAGGTTCATCAAATCCATCTTTAAACTCATCATGATCATTACTCTCAAACTGAGCATATGAAAGGTCAAAATTTTCCTCCCATGGAGTATCTACAATATAGTATTCTTCTTGAATTGAGACATTAGGGTTCTTACTTTCAACTTCAGGAACATAATCCGATGTAAAAAAAAATTCACATCTTTCATTAGATTTTTCTTATAAATACTTTCCTCCATTGTCTTTGAACAATATTGGGAAGTTTAAGAAATTAGCATAGGTTTCATGAATATTTCTTTCAATGAATTGATCTCGCCACATTAAAGCTTTCCATATACACTTTCAATCTTAATTCAATAAAAATGTTAGATTCATAGGAAAGACATTTTCATAACAACTAAAAATGTTGACATCATTTGGAAACATTTCTTGAGGAATCTCATGAAGGAATTTCATAAATTTGAAAGTGAAATATTTTATTGTCTCTTCCCCATTCATATGGATTTCAACCAAATTCAAGAAAAGATAATATAGATCTTTCCTTGGGAGATATTTATTGACAAATATTTTTCTTATACATCCCTACTAGTGATGGTTCCTAGAAGAAATGAATAAAACCATTCACTAACATTTTCTTTTAGAGTTAGGAAAAACAACAGGCAAGCAACATCATCTTCATTTTCATTGTAAATATCACAAGCACTATCAAACTTAACCAAATTCTTCTCTCCATCCTTTGAAGTGTTTTCGAAGAACATGGGAAACTTGTCCATGGAAATATTTGGTGTGGGATGAACCTTTACTTGAAAATTGCGGGGACCTTTGTGAAACTACTTCTTTCTTTGGGTACCTTCTCCCTTTATTGTAACTTGAACAATTTTTGTTGGGCTTTGTAGGGAAGGAAAAATATCATCACAACATGGAAGAAAATCTTTTGTTGTGTCGTCACATAGATCTTTTTGAAATTATGGAATATTTTTAGTGGAGTCTCCAGGGCATCTTTCTTCAAAATATTGAGTTTTAATGATGGAATCTTCAGGGAATCTTCAAAATCTAGATTTTTAATGATGCATTTTCCAGGGAGTTCATCCTCTCAAATCTTGGATGGTTATTTGATTCTCCAAAAATTGACATAGTTGATTTGTGCCTGAAACTTCAATAACATATTTTCAACACCATCTGAAACTCCTTGAATGAGGTTTTCAAGAGCCCATTTCATTTTAATCATTCAACTATAAATCTTCCAAAATTGTTTCCAAGGCTTGAACTAGACATCTTATAGTTTAACAATTATATATGATCCTAAAAAGTATTATATTTCTTGAAAACAAACCATTCTAATTTATGGTATACGAAAAATACCCTTTTGTTTGTCCCCAACAGAGCTGCCAAAAATGTTGATCTAAAAGGCATTTTCAAGGTATTTAAGATAACACCGTGAGGATAAATCCTCCTATGTTTTTATAGAGGTGGTACTCCTCTTATTGATACACGGAATATTGTTCTTTTGAACTTAAATGCATGCATAGAAAATATCAACAAATATTCCAATGAAACCATTTTGTACAAACTCTTATATACAGATATACAAGTTGTTATATATAAATGTACTTGTCAAACACATCATATAGTTCAACAAAAAATGATAAATATATCTGTAGAGATTTGTATCTATAGGATTTGGAGTATTCTTTCAACATATATTCTTCCTTCCTTTTGAAATGATGTGAACCCAGAATCAACTATGAATTTACAAGATAAAATAAATGTAAAATGGACAAATCATCAAAGAAATTTGCATAGTCACTTCATTACAACTCAACAAATATTTTGATGGACAATACATTTGAAATATCAGGATTTAGACTCAAAGTATGAAAAATCACTGATGTAATGCCACAAAATAGTTCTTTGTGGGAGAAATTTATAATAATATCCCAAATATAACAATTTTAAGAATGCTTGGAACAAGAGGGATGAAACAACCTCAACAAGATCTCAATGAAAATTAGATAAACTGAATTAAACTACATTTTCTTTTTTACAAGCAGGGAGTTTTCTCCTCTAGATGTGGAATATCATGAAGAATGACAGGAATAATTCAAATAAAGAGTTGATCATACCCATATCTTCCTATTTGAAAAATATACATAGAAATCTTGATGGAAAGAACCAAGAAGAAAGAAATATGAGGAAGGAAGTTAAGTAGGCTAATTCAAAAATTATTGGAAAGGGAAAAACTTGCTTCTTGCAAACTCTTCACTGCTACAAAAACTCCTTATTGCGAACAATAACCAACATACCAACCCCTTGAATTCCTTTCACCTCTTATTTTATAATCTTCTTGAATATTATTTAGGGTTAGAGTTAGGGTTTTATTTTCCCCTTTGTAAATGTAAACTTAGATATATGTTCCATCATCTGGGATCCAATTTAGAAGCCAAGGAATTTCTTTCAATAAATAATTTTCCAAAAATAACTTGTTTCTAAGATTTCAATAGCTCGACTTTAATTTACTTTTTAGGGAATTATAGTCATTATTTCAGACATTAAAAACAATTCCAAAGTGTTCTTCTCATCTCTATCTTTCCAACGAGCTATCTTTTTCTCAATTTGGACATTGGGATCAAAAGTTATGGCCTCCGTAAGATGGAGACTCAACAATTGTTGATCTATGCATGTGAATTTTGAGCCCTTGATTAAAAATACGCCCCATTTATCCCACATTAAAAATGCATCCCCATATTATTTGTGTGTGAAATAGATATAACTACGGATCCCTCTGTACATTGTGCACATTGTAACTTTTGGTTGCCACATCATCACCTAGTCATCATGCCAAATCACTTTCCCAATCATCTGTGTGTCCAATAAATATCATCCAAGTGTCACCCAGGGGTATGTCCACCTCACTTCCACGTGTCACAATGTGATAGGTCCATTTGACTGCCACATGCCACCCAAGGATAGGTCCACATCACTACCATGTGTCCCAATATGTCAAAGGAGGGGAAAGGGATACAACTTAGGAATATAATGAATAATTTCATGAAATAATAAAATTGAAAAACCTAGAAATAGGGAAATGCATAGGTAGGGTAATGCGGGTTAGTAAATCTTAGCAAAGAGACTTAGTAAAACCGACTATGTGTTGAGAATAATCATAAGATGGGTAGGGGTAGGGTGATGTAGAAAATAATAATATGGGCATGGGTAGGGTGATGTAGAAAAATCATAAGATGGGATCCCACAAGTAAAAAATAAACTAAGTATAAGACTCAATAAAAATTAAGTGGAAAAATCAATAAAATGACTATGTCATGAAGGGTGTAATTTAAAACTAAGTGGAAAACTCAGCAAAATAACTAAGTCATAAAGGGTTCAATTTTGGTAATGCGGAAGTGGGAAGTTGAGTATTATGGAAATGCGAGTTGCATTCAAAAGTAAAAAATAAACTAAGTATAAGACTTGGTAAAAATTAAGTGTAAAACTCAATAAAATGACTATGTCATGAAGGGTGAAATTTTGGTAATCCGAAAGTGGGAAGTGCAAATTGAGTAAAAACTAAGTGTAAAACTCAATCAAATGACTAGGTCATGAAGGGTACAATTTGGGTAATGCGGAAGTGGGAAGTGCAAATTGAAAATTGTGTAAATGCAAGTTGTGGGGTTAGGAGTAGTAGGTGAAGACGAGGGAAGGGCTCCCATATCTACATTCATGAAAATGACAAAGTATATGAGTATGGAGAGTAGTGTAAAGGAATATGGAGAGTAGTGAAAAATGATTAAGTATGGAGAGTAGAGTGGAAAGAAGGAGAAGTGGCTAAGTATGAAGTAAGGGGATCAAGAAGGAAAATGAATAAGTATGAAGTGTGTAGAGTAAGGAACATGGCTAGGTATGGGGAAGTAGTATAGATATGAATGAGGAAATAGATATGAGTGAGGAAAATGGCATATCTTAGGAATATGACCTACGTTTTAGATTTTGTGAAATGTCACACGAAGCTGATACATAGGGATATTCAGTGAGAATATGGACATAAGCAATTTATTTCTTTTGGTATTTTTTTCTTTTCTCCTATTTTTTTTCAAAGAGAAACCATTCTTGGTGTCCTTTCATGTTGAAGAAATGAAATATTGAAGCTGATTTAAAACTTGTTGGGTCTTCATTATCAATAGGTAAGGGTTATTTGGCACTTTCCAAATTTGAAAAAAAATTGGTCTCCATTTGAAAGAAGCATAGGTTCAAATATGGACCATAATCACCTTAGTTGATGGGTATTAGGAAAACACATCAACAATGCCATCAAAATGCCTATGGAATAAGCAATTTTTTAAGAGCACACACTTATCACTCTATAGCCTTAGTCTCCTCTTATCATTAGCTTGAAAATGAGGAGGAAACTACTCGTTTTGGAAATAGAAAATGGTATCATGATAATAACAATCGATTGATATGTCATAATCGAGATCTCAATTTTCAAGTGAAAAAAAGGTGAGAAATGCATGATGATCATCTTGGTTGTTAGAAAACTAACCATTTGATTTTTTAGCTAAGAGGAGAGAAAGGTGCCTACCTTGAACAATATTGGAAATGATGATTTTTAGATCAAATTCCCAAATATTTATGAGCAAATTGGTCCTTTTTCCTTCTAGAAAATTTTGAGACAACAAGTATTTTGTAGCAGGTAGAGGAATCTTCACAATTGTATGATTTCCTAACATATAGTTTTTCGTTTCTCAAGGAAATAACTTGTGATACCCCAGAACTTGGATTTTTAATTATTATTTCTATTTTTTTTTTTAATTTAGAATTTTAATTATTTTTCTGAAAAGACAATTTAGTCGATTGACCAAAATTGAATTGTAAAACCTTATTATTTTATGAAAATAAACACATGTGGAAAAAGGGGACACATTGAAGAAACTATTAAAGAGGGAGTTAGGAATCCAAAGGGGTTGGCCAGGTGGCAACAGACTAACAAAATTTGTGGAGTTAACTTAACTTCAAAAAGACACATTCCATATTTATAGGAGAATCTGTGAACATGTGTAAATTTGAATCTGACAGGTGGTCAATGAGCAGGAGGCTCAAAACAAGTGTCACAAGTCCTAGGCAAAATAAAATAAGTCATGACAAGGGAATGGGACACCATTCCTAAAAGGAGTATTGGATAGCTTGAGAAGGGTACGTAGTAACTGACTTGACACAGTAAATATTCAAATATTACTCACAACAACTAGAGCTCAAAATTATGCAAGAGGCCACATAGGCAGGCCCTTGGATGCCAAAATCAGTTTGGGGTGACAAAGGTGATAGAGACTCTCGTCTAAGGTTGGAAGGAACAAGGTATCCAACGTGTGGGTTCCCCAAAGTTCCAGGTTTTATTTCTTGTGATGAATATGCTTATTTAAATGTTTACTATGTTATTATACATTTATGTGGCTAAATTCTCTGACAGAAATAACTTAAACAATATTAGAATTTAATGCTTGTTATATGAGATATATATGCATATTATATGTTTCATATAGAAAAATTTTAAAGGAAATTTATTAGTTATTTTGATTTACGAACATAATCATATTATCAGTAATAGATCAATAGTGCTCATAGGTAAAAACCTAGTTAATAATATAGGGAATGTTCCAGATGAGAAATACGTATGGAAGAGACAGTGTTCATTGAAATACAATATACAAATGGAAAGGAACGATAAAAAATAGGAATTGATATCGATTAACCAAGATTCAATATATATAAAGGGAAAAAGGAAGTATTACAGATTCAAACAGATTTCCACATGATACCTTGTACATATGTTCAAAAGGAATATAGTTACAAAGTACATTGCATAATCCAAAGAAAACTCGTTACAGAATTTAACGAGATACCCTATGTATATATTCAAAGTAAAAATGTTACATACTATATAGAATCTAACGAGTAGAGTTTGTTTATAAACTATATATCAATGAAAAAGGAATCAATAAACATAGTGTTACAACATCATAAGATGCATAGACAACAGTCTGAAGCCACCCAATTTTCAGGAATAATTACATTCAAAAATATTTGGTTGACTAATTCGACAGAATGTAGGAGAAGAATAATTACATGTGGTGATATCATATTTAAACCTACAAAAGTATTGAAACCTGAATACCTTTCTGTACATGGGTATTCCATAGCTTCATGGTAACCGTCATCTTGACACCTACATAATGAATAAGAAAATAAGTTAGCAAGCTTCAGGAGTTATTTAATCGAATGAGAGTTACATATACAAATATAAATAATCATACCATGGATGAGTAGAGTGTATAGGTATCTCCTTACATTTTTGTAAACAACATATTGATGTTATGGGTTGTCAGATAACTGATGGGTTCCCCTTAGAACATCAAAAGGGCCTATCATTAGATAATACCCAAGAATAAAATTAATGTAAAACTACAAGATATGTACATAATGTAAATTAAAGTAACTACCAAGATCTATGTGAACAATGCATTCACAAAATATCATAGCGGAAGTCCTAAACCAAGTATAGGATGAATAAAACAAGATGAAGGGTCTTAATCATCAACCAAAGACGAGAAATAACAAAAAAATTGATCCTGTAATGCTAAACACAAACCATTGAACTCATGAGATTACGGGGTACCAATGGAAAAACCTAGAGGTTAAGGTAAAACCCCCTCGAAACAAATCTATAAGAAAGACTACTATAACCAATTATAAAACCTGCAGTCGTTACATTAAATGGAAACATATATATAAGAAAAAGAAGTTTGACAAGAGATATAGCCGACGGAATAAGGTTCAACTCCAACTACAAAATAATATTCTAAATAATAATACTTAGGAAATTTTACTAAATCTACCACCATAGTTACAGGAAACCTCGAATGGTTATGGGAAGTTCTTACCAGTTAAA
>ML824656.1:24362-37531 GCA_009831015.1 Picea engelmannii | reverse complement strand
TGTAGATAAGAGTGTTAGGTGTGTTTGTTCTGGTGAATGGATTTTTCTTCTAGTCTCAACTCCTGCATCTTTGTTTCCAATAATCTGATCTGAAGGATGATTCTTCTGTACTCATTTGCTAGGTGTCTTTGGAGATACTTTCTAAACTTGCTCTTCTAATTCTGTCAGATTCTCTTCATCTTCATCTTCCTCTTCTTCTTCTTTTTCATCTTCTTCTTCAAAAAGTTGTTTCATTGATTTGTTTTCTTCTTCCTTTGATTCTGGTCTGCCTGTTTCATCAATTGTTACATTGATGCTTTCCACAACTTTGTTTAATCTTAGATTGTAACACTTGTATGCTTTCCTTGTACTTGAGTAACCAACAAGTATTCCTTTGTCCACATGAGAGTCAAACTTTCCCATTCTACCATCTTCTCTTTTGATGTAGCATTTGCTTCCAAAAACTCTGAAGTGCTTCACATTTGTTGGTCTTCCTTTCCATAGCTGATAGGGAGTTTTATCAGTGTTGTTTCTGACCATTACTCTGTTTTGAATGTGAACTGATGTATGCACTACCTGTGTCCAAAAAATATCTGTCAATTTGTAATCCATTATTATTGTTTGAGACATTTCTTGCGCAATTATCATCCATTAAAATAATGTTCCTTTGTCTTTGAACCACTCTCTGAACCAATCTATGAATCCATGCTCTCATCCACTATCATATATCTATTAAAACCTACTAAGTCTTCTTACAAATCCATCTCTGTCCATACTGTCCAAGACCCTACTTGCGCAACTGTCCATAATGCTAACCCATTTATCATTATACTATCAAATTGTACTTATTCTAATTGATTTCTCTGAATATGTCTTCTCAAACTCTGCAAGTTGCTCGAAGGATGGTTCTTTGGTCTGTCACAACTATCACATAGACTCCCCATATCTAATATTCATATTACTTGGGAGTCTCTAAGTCGGATGGCTCAGAACAATTCTTGCTCTGATGTGTATTCATCATCATCTTCATTGGTAGATTTATTATCTCTCTAAGCTCTGAATTCTTTCTCTCTATCTGTGGATTCATCTTTCACTACAACGTCTAAAAGTACAATCTCTTGAACATGTTCCTTATTTACCTGTCCTTCCTTTCTTTCAGTTATTTTCCAAACCTTTATGTATCTAACATCTTTCCTTTTCTCTGTAGAATTTTCTTCATCTTGTTTTATTGTCAATCTTGCGGAAAAAGCAGAAAATCTAACTTAGTAAGGTATCTAGCATTTAAGAACTTTCTAAATTAAACTCAACTAGTAATTTAGTAAGGGGGGAAGTCATTAAAACTTGTAAGGTAATATGGGGACACCTAGGAGCGATTCTAGGAATGATTTTAGGTGGGTGAGAGAAATATGGGTAATTAATTAATTAAGAAAATTAATTTATGGTGCAATGAAGGGGATGGGCGACACATGTATAGGGACGATTATTATTGAATTAAATTAACGAACAATAAATTAAAAGAGATTTTGGGAAGGTTTTTGACTTAGAAAATCTATATAAAGGAGGGAGGAGGAGGAGGATGGATATATTTTGTTATGCATAATGTTACACTGCAGAAATTTATCCTTGATTGACTTAGCTTGTGGGAGTTGGGATACCCAACTCGGTGAGGAGTGGTAGCTCAGCCTTGCGAGGCGATCTGGGAGCTAGTTGATTCTCTGGTTAGTGTGTGTGGACCCTCTGTAGCTTGGGGGGATAAGGGGGAATAAGAGTACCCCTAGAGTTGGTTGGGAGGTATTGATGAAGTCTCATCGGTCAATAAGAGAGAGTTGCACGGAGCACATGGGACATCAACTCGAAGTAGGTGACTTGAGCTACAGTACGCTTCCTTTATTTATGCATGGTATATTGTTAGTATGATTTATGCTATTAGTTTTGAATGTTTATTTGGGCTAAGAAAATGATTTTCTTAGCCTTCTAGTTGATGACTGAAATTTCCCCCATAGCCTTTAGTTCGATGTCGATTTAATCCCATGGCCTTCGATCCCTGCATGTCTTGATCATCCTATAGTTCATTGATTGTGATGATTGCGGTTTATTTTTCCTTCATCCCTAGCTCATCAGTCAAGGCCTGAGCAGTCGGCCAGGAGCATGATCTACGGTCGTCACTTCGGTGTTAATAGACCTATGGATCTAAATGCCCTACTTTTTTGTGCGTGGATGATTAGCGAAGGATGTTCCTTCCATTTTCCTACCCCTGTTGATTGTTCCAGGTAGTGTGTAATCTTGCGCCTTGATGCGTTTAATTAACCCTGAAATTTTTTATTGATGGAAAAGTTTTCTTTAACTCTGTGTTTTTATATCTTGTTGGACTTTCCCTGTGTTTATTTACCTCTTCACTCTACTTTTGAAGACGTTTGAGACTGCTTTTTCCACCTCTAGTTAAGACTGCATTCGTAGCTTGATTAAGACTGCTATTTGTTTGTTTGCCTGACGATTTCTACTTCTTCGGTTGTGAAATTTTTCCTAGGGATTTTTTTTATTATTATTTCTGGTCAGTTGTTTGGATTGCCAGATGCTTGACAAAGCTACACACTTTTAGTTCTATACATCTAGTGTATATTGATTAAGAATAATTTTACTTCTGGGCGTTTTATTTGAATGGCTAATCTTAGCGCATTAAATTATTTAAATTTTGTAACCTCAGTGAAATTTTTGAATGTTTAAACTCAGTGATTTTGCTGTGACACCCTTACCAATTGTGACTGTAACCTTTTCTTTGTTGTGACACCATCTGCGAATTTTAACCACGAAATTGTTGTAACACCTTACCAACAACGATTTGTAACCTTGGATTTTTTGTGACACCATCGACAAATTTTAATCACGAATTTGTTGTAACACCTTACCAATTGCGATTTGTAACCTTGAATATGCTGTGACACCCTTACCTCTGCATTTTTGGCCACCAAAACCGATGGGGATCTCTGTAATCTTCCCTGTGGAAGCTACGTGTACCTTCTCTGCGATTTTTTCCCATTCCATTTTTAAATGACATTCAATGCATAAATTTGATTAAAGATGCATTATTTATTCAATTGTATTTTATTTAGATTACCTTGTGACTGATCATCTACACGTATTCCGATTTATTTTTGCCAGCCATTGTGTAATTACACCGTAGTTTTACAACAATGGTAACTTACATTTACCTTACTCAACAACTTCTTACCTTTTTAGACAACCATATATTGGATTCTACGTTGATGGCAATCGATTTAGCATTTTCTAGACGACTAACTAAATGCTTCGACGTTCTTACCCCTGAGTTTTACTTTTACCTCGCAGCGCGTCTAGTTGGCATTGTTGGTTTTGGACAACTTCCCTCCATTTTAATTAGATGTAATAATTATTGTTATAGGATATATTTAGCAATGGCATCGACTATAGTGAATGGCTCTGAATAACATTAATTATGATCAGGCCTATGGAAATTAAATTTCTTTAGATGAATAAGGCGTTAAAACTCATTAAATGCATATGGCAGAAAATCTCATTAAATGCATATGGCAGTAACTCTCATTAAATACCTATGGTAGTAAATCTCATTAAATGCATATGGCAGGAAATCTCATTATATGTATATGGATTTAGTTTCTCACAGAATGTATATGACTTTAATGGCATTATCACTTCTTAGCAGATTCTTTTTAATGTTAATAGACAGTTGTCATTTTGGTACAGTTAGTATAGATAGACAACAGGTTGTAATTTAAGGTGTTGATAAGCATTTTATTGTAGCATTCTGCATTGATATGGTTAATGTTGTTATATGATGTCAATTTCTAGTAAGATTGTAATTTTGGGATTAATTTAGAATTTCCCAAATTAATTTGTAATTAATGATTCAATGAGATTGGCAAGTCTTGACTAAAGGTAAGTTAAACTTTCCACATTAGAGTGAAATTAATGATAAATTAAATTTTTAATTATCCACATCAGACTAGATGAATGGGTTGGGTTGTTTGCAAAGTCGTGTAACAACTTGCGTTTTCTTGTTGACGTCATCCTGCATCTTGACAAATCGTTGCTTGGGGTGTGGGTGTAGTCTCCTTGTCAGTTATTTCATCCTAGCGTGTCGGATTTATCTAGAGTCCTTGATCTAGATAGGATGTGTTTTGCCAAGGTTATTGATGCATCTATCACCTAGGGACAACATGATTTCTGATGAGGGGATCATGGTGCGCCCTATTGGCTAGCGAAAAACGAGAACTTGGTCGGAGTTGGTGCATTCGGTGAGAGTGTTGTCGTGCATTTTAATTTTATTTTGGTGCATGGGTGGAATGACTTCATGCATTTGGTATGTGTGCCTTGAGGTTCTAGTCTTGTTCGTCAGGGTCGTGGATTCGAGAGGGAGATGTTGTCTCTTAGATTGTAGGTTGTCTTGTTTGCGTCGGGTGGGTAGTCGTCCCTCCTTGTTGTTCTATGCATGTTTTTCCCGGTTGCCTTTGTGCTAGTGCATGGAGTCATAGTTGTATGTTGCCTGGACTGCTTACTTGTGTTCATCGTCAGTGGTGTAATTATTGTTGTCGTCATCACCTTCTTCCCTTTTAACAAAAAAGAAAATTGCACTTTTTCTTTGCCCATGGTCGTAATGATGGGATCGTTACTGAGAGACTCAGTAGTCTAGATTTCCCCACTAGACTATATTCTCAAGCATATTGGGGACAAATTCAACCAGAAAACATAATATTCTAAAGTTAAGTTGACTTTGAGGAAAAAAGGGTAACTCAACGAAGAAAAAGGAAAAGATGAGTTAGGTTAAGAGTTAATCCTAGGGGTAAACTAACTCAAAAGAGGAATATATTGGAGCTATAAAGGAGAGGGTAGGGGGCACTCCTTAGGAATTATGGATTATTATCTTATTTACATTGGATCTCTTGAGAACAATCAGTTTTGAGGGCTTTGAGTCTAAAACCCTAGATATCAACTTGGTGGTGAAATATACCACTTTCCTTCATCCAGGCTTGGTCCCAGAGGTGAAATACTCCTCCCACACCATTCTAATGTGTTGCAGGTTGGTTCTACAAATAGTTTTTAGGCTAGGGCGCAACCCAGGGGGGTTTCTAGCTAGGGGGCACACCATCTTGGAGATATTGTTTCGATACGGAGGAAGGAGGAGGTATTTTGGAATAGTAACATCTAGGTTCTCTTCGTAGGGTCCCTAGAATCATTCTTGGTCTCTTTCGAAGGATTTTATCATTGCAGTTTATTTTTGTGAGCTTGGCATGAATTAGAGAGAAGGAGGGCACATTGTAAAAAGTGGTTTTCATTGTTTGGAGGCTCAAATATTCATAGATTTTCTTGAGACTTCATCATCTTGGTAGCAGTGGCTCGATATATTATCAGGTAGAGCTTGGCGGTGTTTATAGGTTCCTATAGGGGAGAACATACCCTCTTTGACTTTATCAAACTAGGGAGAGCACAATCCAGTTTAGAGATTGTCTAGTTGGAGGAGAAACACTTCTTAGATTTTCTTGAGACTTGGTTTGGAGGTTTCTATCAGCCCTATCTACATTCTGAGTGATTTTGGAAGGATTTGGAGGTTAGTAAAGGGTGGGCCGAAACTTGAGGGTTTGGCAACATCCACAGCAAGGTGCAACTCATCTAGTTGGGGAGGTTTGGCAGTGTATTGACTAGGTTCTTCTATATTCAGTCAGAGTTTTCTTGCTAGTGGCCTTTGGAGGCTTGGATCCCTTCTCTTACAGCCTTTGGGAGGCATTTATCTTTGTATTTTTCTTCTTATTATATCAATCGACAACCCATTTTTTTTTATTATTGGGGCTTTCTTCCAGATATGCATATCTCTTGTATACGTGATCTCCTTACTATCTAAATAAAGGCCTTATATGAAATTTTTTATTATTTACTAGTGTTAATATATATATATATTCTAGTTTATGATTGTATGCTTTATATCTATTGGTCAATCAACATTGAATAATCCAAATTCACATCTTTATGGATACACCTGAAAACACATGAACAAACATAACAAACAGTAAATAGTTAGTGTTCTGAGAAAAAACATTGGATTAGGAACATTACAATGGTATCATAGCATTGATCCTCCTAGCCAGTGGGGGTTATCACATGCATAAGTTATGTGGCATTTACATGGGCAGACACAGGAAGAAGACAGGTGAGACAAAGACCTTAATGGAAGGATTAGATGAGGACAGTGAGCCATAGATTCTAGTAGGGTTCGCTAAGGAGTTGTAACACTCACATGACACAGATCACCCCTGTGCATCATATACATGAGAACAAATAAATAGTATGCAAGGCACATGTGGAAATGACAGAGACTCTGAGAAAGGTAAATGAAAGCCATGATAGGTTTTCACAACTCTTGATGCAGATGACTCATGCAGGGAAGGGTCCAGAATTTTATGCCAATAGAGAGGCTAGTAGATCTCATGGAGAGGCTAGACCTCAGCAGGAGCACAACCCCCATTATCACACTGAGGGAAAGAGCTATGTAGGAGGTGCACCTTAGGGATAGACATACAACAAGACCACCCCTAGGCCCTATCTACCTACATTCTTGAATACTCAGCCACAACACAACTATGAGGATGAGATTAAGAATCATTTTGAGCAGTATGTCAGGGAGTATCATGCCTTAAGTGCATATTTTCAAAGGCAAGTCACGCTAGATTATTATTGCGGGATCAAATTCCAGGGAAAACTGAAACAATATCAAATTCCCAACTATGAATTGGAGCATAGAGCAGGAAAAATAGAAATCCCTTATTTTGATGGATCTGCTAAGGTGACAACGCAAGCATGGGTAAAAGGTTGGATACCTACTTACAACTTAACCCCATGAGAGATATGGATGCCATCAAATTTTCCACCATGTACTTAGATAGAAAGGCTCATGAATGGTGGTACCATGGGTTGACCACATTGGGTCACAATCAGATTACATCCTACATAGAGTTCACATAGAGGCTCATTGATAGATTTGACCAGGGGGATCTTGAGCTACCTTTTAGGGATCTCACATAGCTCAGACAGACAAGATCACCAGAGGATTACATAGATGAGTTCCAAAGGCTAGTAGTGATGGTACAAGATCTGTCTCAAGCGAGACTTATGATTCTTTTCATAGAAGGGTTGATGGAACCCTTAAGGGGTTGGATCAAGGCCTTTAAGACTACCAACTTTCATGATGCCATATGGAAGACCAGAGACTTAGGTTCAGCAACTAAGACGAGATTCACCCGTAGACCTCCCAATCAAGTGGGTAGAGAGAAAAGACCTCCTATGAACCAAGGAGGAAGAGACCCAAGGGGGTTTGACCAAGGAAGGGGCAGAATGGATGAGACCACTAGGAGGGAATTGAGGAGGAAGCAGTTGTGTTTCACCTGCAAGGAACCATGGCACCCAACACACAACTGAATGGGTAAGGGAAATTCCCACTACATTGAGGTGATCTCGGATGATGAGGAGGATGAAGATTTCAGCCACCTACAGAACATGGAGGCTGAAAATCCAAGATAGACAGAAGAGGAGGATGTTATTCACAACCCTACAATGGATGAGAAGGTGACCATTACATCCATCAACGGGGTACCTAAATTCAACATCTTCAGGATGAGAGGAGTGCTACAGGGGTAGAAGGTGTCAGTTCTCATTGATGGAGGTGCCTCACACAACTTCATTGACTCAACATTAATGCAAAGAAGCCACATACCGATAGTGGAATTTGATGGATTTTTTGTGTAGGTATCAGATGGATGCACCATGCCTTGTTATAGGTACATCCCATGGATGAAACTTACTTTGGGAAGACATTATTTGGCAGATTATTTCTATGCGATGGATATTCCAGACACCAACATCATCCTAGGAGTATAGTGTCTTAGTGCATTGGGGCCAATCACCACAAATTACAAAACCATGGAAATGTCTTTCAAAGAAGAAATAGGGAAAAATATGGTTCTCAGAGGTATGACAAGAAATACACCAAGGGTGGTGATAGTAAAGAGCATGGAGTCCATCTTCCATAGGGAAGACATCACTTATGTAGCAGAATGTAGAATTTTAGTCAGAGTAGATAAAAAGGGGGAAATGCACTACTCACCAGAGATCAAGAAAATCATGGATAGGCACAGCAAGGTCTTTGAGACTATACCACCAGGGGAACCACCAGATGGGGGGTTTGAACACATCATAGAGTTGAATGAGGTGTGAAACATGTCATCACCACTCCCTATAGGAACCCCAAGAAATACAAGGATGAAATTGAAAAGGAAATTAAGGATTTGTTGGATATGGGTCACATCTGGCTGAGCTCTAGTCCCTTTTCATATTCAGTAGTGTTGGTGAAGAAGAAAGATGGAACAATGTGCATGTGCATTGACTACAAAGCTCTAAACAAGAAGACAATAAAAGATAGATATCCCATCCCATAGATTGATGATCTATTGGATGAGCTCCATGGGGAAGTATATTTCACAAAGATGGAGTTGTGCTCCGGCTATCACCAAATAAAGATGAGGGAACGAGATATTTCCAATACTACTTTTCGGTGTCACTATGGGAATTATCATTTTCTAGTTAATCCTTTTGGGATGACTAATGCACCAACCACCTTCTAATTGTGCATGAAGAATTTGTTCAACAAGAAGCTAAGGAAATTATTATTAGTCTTCTTTGATGATTTATTGATCTATAGCAAGACTTGGGAGGAGCACCTTCGACATGTGGAACAGATTTTGACTACTATGAAGGAACAATCCTTATATGCTAAGGAGTCCAAATGTGAATTTGGGATGATAGAGGTCCTTTATTTAGGACACATTATTGGAGTGAAAGGGGTACAGGTGCATCAAGAAAATATGCAAGCCATCATCGACTGGCCCACACTGAAAACACTCACTGATTTAAATGGGTTTTGGGGCATTTGTTGCTATTAGAGGAGGTTTGTCAAAGGTTTTTCCCAACTTTGTGCACATTTGACCGATTTGACCAAGAAAGGGGCCTTCAAATGGAACCCACAAGCACAAGCCACCTTTGAAAAAATGAAGAAAGTGATGAGTACATGCCCGGTATTGTCCCTACTAGATTTCTCACAACCCTTCATAGTGGAGTGTGATGCATCAGAGGAAGGAATTGGAGCCATACTTATACAAAGAAGGCACCCAATTGTCTATGAAATCTAAAAGTTGAGAGGTCTTGAGGTCCTCTACACCATCTATGACAAATAAATGCTAGCCATCATGCATGCATTGGCTAAGTTCAAGAAATATTTAGTTGGGGAAAAATTTGTAGTAAGGATAGATCACAACAACCACAAGTTCTTCCTAGACCAGAAGGACTTGAATGAAAGGAAGAAAAAGTGGGTGAGCAAAATCCAGGCATATGACTTCAATATAGAATTTTTCAAAGGGAATAATAATTCAGTAGTAGATGCTTTGTCCAAAAGACCATTAGTTCATGCCATGACCAATATTTCAGTGGATTGGAAGGCCCACCTCTTGGTGGAATATTCGAAGAAATTTTTTTCTTGTGAAGTGAGGGATGGGTTGGTGATAGATGATAATTTATGGATTATGGATGATATCATATACTACAAGGGCCAAATTTTATTGGTTCCTGAATCAACMTTCAAGACCAAGGTGTTACAGGCGTTCCATGATTCACCAGTGCTAGGGCACCAAGGGCTCATCAAGACATACAGACARKTATGRGAGAGGTTTTMTTGGAAGGGTTTAAAGAAATATGTGATGAGCCACATCAAGGAGTGYAGTACTTTCCAGGCCAACAAAGATGAACAAACTCACCCAGTCAAACTACTACAACAAMTTCCCATTCTGGAGMAAACGTGGGAGAGCATATCCATGGATTTCATCATAGGTTTTCCCAAGGTTCAAGGCAAGGAMTGTATTTTTGTAGTGGTGGAYAGGTTGTTGAAGTTTGCACACTTTTTTTCCATTGCCACAGATTTCAGTGCAGCACAGGTTGCAGACCTATTCTTTAGGGAAGTTTTCAGATTGCATGGGTTGCCCAAAACCATAGTGAGTGACAGTGATAGTAGTTTCATGAGAACTTTCTAGCAGGAGCTCTTCAATATAGTAGGTACAACCATGACACCTAGTACCATTTATCACCCGCAGATGGATGGCCAGATAAAGATAGTCAACAAATGGGTTGAAGGCTACCTCAGAAATTATGTGGCAGGACATCAGAAACCATGGGTCAAATGGGTTCACTTGAGGGAATATTGTTACAACACCACTCATCATATGTCCATTGATATGCCTACATTTAGAGCCTTATATAGGTATGAACTTCTCTCCTTTGTAGAGATTTCCTTCGAAGACAGTAGGGCTCCCATGGTCTAGGACTAGATTTAGCATAGTCAGGACATCCTCAAAGAATTGAAGGATCATCTACAGAGGGAAGATAATCAACAAAAGGTATAGGAAGACAAGAACAGAGTTGAGCGCACCTTTGAGGTCGACAACTTGGTTTATTTGAGTCTCCAACCATACCAACAAGAATCTATTAAGAGAAGTAGTGTAGGGAAGCTCCAACCTCATTTGTTTGGTCCATACAGAGTCAACAGGAGGGTAGGATTCATGGATTTTGAGTTGGATCTACCATAGGAAAGAAAAATGCATGATGTTTTTCATGTTTCCTGTTTGAAGAGGGCCATCAGCAAGCATATCACTCCTATCGAGGAATTACCACCCATGGATGAATAAGGAAAGTTGGTGTTGATACCAGAGGAGATAATTGAAGTCAATGAGAGGAAGCTAAGGAAAATAACCATCATAGAATATTTGGTTAAGTGGAAGAATCTACCTATGGAGGATGCCACGTGGGAAGGGGAGCAATTGATCCAAGAGGCAGGTTCAAAATTGCTTATGGGCAAGCAATTTCTAGCAAGGGAGACTGTAATGTCCCCCACCTCCTAATGAAGAGGGTTGGAGAGACTCAGTAGTCTATATTTCCCCACTAGACTATAGTATGAGGAATATTGGGGACAAAGTCAACTAGAAAACATAATATTCTAAAGTTAAGTTGACTTTGTGGAAAAGGGTAACTCAACGAAGAAAAATAAAAAGATGATTTGGGTTAAGAGTTAACCCTAGGGGTAAAATAACTCAATGGAGGAATATATTGGAGCTATAAAGGAAAGGGCAGGGCACACTCCTTAGGAATTATGGATTATTATCTTATTTGCATTGGATCTCTTGAGCACAATCAGTTTTGAGGGTTTTGAGTCTAAAACCCTAGAGATCAACTCGGTGGTGAAATATCCCACCTTCCTTGATCCAGGCTTGGTCCCAGAGGTGAAATAATCCTCCCACAACATTCTATAGTGTTGCAGGTTGGTTCTACAGGCATTTTCCAGGCTAGGGTACAACCCAGTGGATTTTCTAGCTAGGGGGCGCACCATCTTAGAGATATTGGTTCGATATGGAGGAAGGAGGAGGTATTTTGGAAAAGTAACATATGGGTTCTCTTTGTAGGTGCCTTGGCATCATTCTTGGTATATTCTGAAGGATTTATCCTTGTATTTTATCTATGTGATCTTGGAACGAATTGGAGAGAAGGAGGGTGCATTGGAGAAAGTGGTTTTCAGTGTTTGGAGGCTCAAATCTTCATAGATTGTCTTGATACTTCATCATCTTTCTAGAAATGGATCGATCTATGATCAGGTAGATTTTGGTGGTATTTGGAGGTTCCTAGAGGGGATAACGTACCCTCTTTGACTTTATCAAACTAGGGAGGGGACAATCCAGTTTAGGGATTATCTAGTTGGAGGAGCAACATTTCTTAGATTTTCTTGAGACTTGCTTCAAAGGTTTCTATCAGCCTGATCTACATTCCGGGTGAGTTTGGAAGGATTTGGAGGTTAGGAAAGGGTGGGCTAAAACTTGAGGGTTTGGCAGCATCCAAAGCAGGGCTCAACTCAACTAGTTGGAGAGGTTTGGCAGTGTATTGACCAGGTTCTTCTATCTTCAGTCAGATTTTTCTTGTTGGTGGCCTTTTTATGCTTGGATCCCTTCTCTTACATCCTTTGGGAGGAATTTATCTTTCTATTGTTCTTCTTATTGTATCGGTTGGAAGCCCATTTTGTTATTATTGGGGATTTGTTCCATATCTACAGATCTCTTGTATACGAGATCTCCTTACTATCTAAATAAAGGTCAGATATGACATTGTTGATTCTCTACTGGTATTATTATATCTATTCTCTTTTTTATGATTGTATGCTTCATATCTATTGGTCAATCAACATTGAATGATCCAAATGCACATATTTATGGATGCACTTGCAAACACATGAACCAACATAACAAATAATAAACAGTTAGTGTTCTAAGCAAAAAAATCGGCTCAAGAACATTACATGTTGGGAAAACAATGGGGTTAGTGTTTTTGTTGGGAAAACAATAATTTAAGATTAGAAAAATCATTGGAGTCCAATAATTATGAGTTAATGACATTAGAAGTTTAGTAGGGACACTCTATTGTTCCAAGTTGATATATCACTAAGTATGCTTCTATCATTGTATGCCTTAGGATTCTACATCCATAATCATTGATATGCATAATATGTTACTTAATTATACCTCAATTACTTAACAACAATATGCTCCCTTGGTCTATAAACAGTTATACATTTACTCTTTATATAAACCATTTGACAGATAATAGGCTTGTGGTACAAGGTTCTTTATGAACATTAATTTAGTATGGGTACTTTGTTGTTCCAAGTTTATCTACCACTAAGTATGTTTCTAGTAATGTATGCCTTATTTGAGGATTCTATATCCATAAGCCTTGATATGCCTAATATGTTACTTAACTCTACTTCAATTCCTCAACAACAATATGCTCCCTCGGTGTATAAAAAAATATACATTTACTCTTTATATAAACTATTTGAATTAGATAATAGGCTTGTGGTACAAGCTTCTTTATGAAGATTAATTTTCCCTTGGATGAGCTTTCTGGATTGGGGTGAATATCCTACTACGAGATATAGAAATGGAATTTTATGGTCTTTCTCTTCTCACCCTAATTAATCTATTGTAAGATGTGGATGACTCAATGTGAAAATGAGTAGAGGAAACTATCTTCTTACTATATATTGTGTGAGAAAAAAA
>ML824656.1:1980-13916 GCA_009831015.1 Picea engelmannii | reverse complement strand
TTTTCTAATAGAAGCACATTAGTCTATGTTATAAGTTTACTATGGATCTCATATACAAATGAAGAAATTTTTCTTGGAGAAAAAAAATAACCATAGCAATAGCATCTAAAAACCAATTGATACACCCCGGATGGGGTGACATGTGGCAGCTCCTCACCACCTGGCTCAGCACTGAGCCACAACATAAATGTTGATGGCCTCCACCCACCCGCCTTGCATTTACGATGGTAGAAGACCATTACAGCCGGTATACGAAGGAGGGACACCTCCCTCGCGCGAACACTCTCGCTCACAGCGCACTCAGCATGACAGGGTCTATGGATAGCCAGGTGAATCCGGTCTTGGGAAATTCTATTCTCGAGCGCCTGGACAGAGTTGGTTTGCTCTCGCTTCGGGTCTCCCCATCGTTTGGGAGCTATGGTGCAGCTCTGCTTCCGTCTCATCCTGGTTTACTCTCATCTCGTTGCACCCTCTCTGTATTGTTATATATCCCTTGGAAAACATGACCAGGAAGCGGGGAAAGCCCCACCGTGGCTTGGCCTGGTACACCCACAAGGCGCAGAGGCAAAGGAAGGAGAAGCTGGAGTGAGCTCTGTCATTGGCAACCTCCATTCTTCGAAATAAGGCTCATGTTGACCAATTGGCTCTGCATGCCATCATTGCGGAGACTAGGGCCGTGTGTAGCAGTGAAACCATGGCAATTGAGCCTGGAAACAGGCCGGAGGATGGTGTCGCGGATGCATTCCCTATCTGTTACGTTGAAGAAATATTGTTCATGGAGGAATTGGTGACCACCCCAGAACCCCAAGCCATGGCGACAAACTACCAGGATGGAAGCAGTCTTAAAATCGAGCTGGCAAATGATATCCCTGGGTGCATTGTTGAGGAAATACAGTGGACGGGTGACTACAGCCCCACCAGCCATGCTGTGCAGGCAACTTTCAAGGAAGAAACTTGGGACAAAGCTTGCGCCGAAGAGAACGTGGACGAGAACAACCCAGTGAGGAAGCAGGAAGCGGTCGGTGCAGAATTGCTAGAGCTCGAAGCCAAAGATGGAAAGACCATAGAAGTGGGGGACGTAATCCTCGACGACGCAGGTAATGGATTGCATGGTACTTTCCTCCATGCAGAGCATCTGGCTCTGGTGTTCGAACTCAGAGGCCACATGGAAGACCTGGAGCACATATCCCTTCTCATGGGCCAGCATCTGGACCTACTCCTTGATGCGTACTCCAATTCTCCAACAAAGAGGAAGTGCCCTCTCTGTGTGTAGGAATTCGCCATCCCAGCTGGGTCCATGACGCAGGAGCATCCACAACACATCAAGAGAGCCAATGCATGGAGCAGAAAAGACAGCTGGATAGCGCCAGCACCAAAATTTTGAAACACCTTGAAACTGTGGCGCAAGACATTTATGTATTGATGTGATGAAGCGCACTTTGTATATTTTAAATGGACCTTGAGCCTTTACGCTCACGTCCTTAGTAGATAGGAAGGCATTTATTAGATTTAATGTTGTTAGATAGGAATTAATTGTAGATTTGATAGTTGTAGAATTTGAGAGGGCAAACGGAATATAGGCACCCTCCTTTGTACATTGTAAGAGGATTCTGGATCATCAAGTATTCGGAAGGGAAGAGCAAGCAAAGAACCTCTAGAGAACACCCATGTACAGATTGAATTAATAGAAGAGAGCCTTTGATTCACTTTCATGGTTTTGTGTTGTTTCTCTGTGTTAATATTATGCTCATGAGTTCTTGTTTCCTTTATGCATTTTTTTTTGAGTATGTTGTGCGTGTGATTTCAGAGGTTTAACTGAAGTCTGTGAGAGAAGGGAATGAGTTTCAATTATTTCTCTGTTTGAGCCAAGAGATTCCTGCATAGAGTGCAGTCGAATTCATCCGCATAGAGTGCGTTGATGAGGCCAGACAGTTAAACCCTTATTCTCGTCCACCCAGAAGCTGATTTGGGTTGGTAGGGCCGAGGAGGAGGAGCACGGGCTGAAATTGAAGTTTCAGTTGTAAGTCTGAACAGAGAGCTCAGAACTGTTGTCGCAGGAAGTGCACAGAGTCTGGAGAACTCAACACTTTGAGAGCTGTTGGGTCGAACGCAAGGAGTGCGCAGACATCCTCTGAAGGAGTAGGAGAATTTACAAGCTCAGGAGGGATAGTTCCTTTCGTGAAGGCTGTGGGAACAGGACCCAGGAGAAGGTTCGAACTGGGGGAAGATTTGAAGCAGAAGAAATCCTCAAGGAGGAAAGTAGACGGACAAGATTCATAGAGGAGAATCGCGAAATCCCATCGATCATCCGATCAGCGAGAAGTTGTGAGGAAGTTAACCTTAAGCGCAAGGAGGGAACGAGCCATCGGGATTCGGTCTTCGGAGTTGCGGAGGTAAGGGTTTATACTTGTCGAAATCGCGATTGGCGATTTCCTGAATAAATCGGAGTCGTCAATCATCGTAAGGACAGGTGGCACGAGATCCCTGGGAATCGGGGTTCGGGGATTCGGGGTTCTCGACGACGAGGAACTCTAGCATCGTGGATTCGCGATCCGCGAAATCCCGAAGTGACGTGGTAGTGTGGACCCACATGTGTTAGTGGAATACAAGTGGTGTTGTATCAGGGTTCGGAGCTCGGAGTTTCGTGGCGTAAGTGAGGCGCTGCATTTCGGTTGTCAAATTCCCGATAGGGAAAATCCCCAACGAGCGGAGGAGTTGACCCTTGACCATCGGGTTTCGGGGAATTGAAAGACCCGATCCCATGAGTACAGAACTCACGATCTTGTGAGTTCCGATTTCCCGAAAAGCAAAGGGGGAGATCGCAAGAGGAGATACCTATGGGTATTGAGAACTCCCGAGGGGAGTTGGAAGAGTTCTTTGACTCTTCGGGCCTGTGTGAAAGAAGGTCCTGGTGGAAGCGGTCGGACCGTGAGGATCGCGATTCGCACCAAGTGGTATCAGAGCAGGGTATATCTTTTTTTTCTGTAGCAGAGAAGGAGAGAGGATTACACCATGCCGCCTAGAAGAGAAAGGCAGTCACCTGATCGAGAAGACAGGGATGCGCAAAGAAGGGGTAGGCCAACAAGAAACCCAGAAATAGAGCGCCAAATGAGAGATCTCTGAGCAAGGCTTGAGGATATGGAGACATCGTAGAGACGCGGAGCTGGTGTTGGAGAGTTCAGTGATTCCGAGGTGGAAGAGGAAGTTGGACATGGGGAAGAAGTCACAGCAGAAGATGCGTCAACCAAACGGTTGATCAAAGCCATTGCCAGGATGAGCTCCAAGACCAAAATGGACATTCCCGTCTATGAGGGGAGTCTAGATGCAGAAGAGTTGTTGGATTGGATCCGAGCACTCGACACCTACTTTGATTATGAAGACATTGAAGAGGACAAGAAGGTAAGGCATGATGTTACAAAGCTAAAGGGACATGCAGCCTTATGGTGGGACAAGCTGCAGGCGGACAGATGTTCCAAAGGTAAACAAAAAATCAAGAGCTGGGACAAGATGATCGCGAAGATGAAAGCGAAATTCATCCCGAGAGATTATCAGATCACTCTATTAAGGCGAATGCAGAACCTGAGACAGAAGATGATGACGGTGAAGGAGTACACCGAGGAGTTCTACCGACTGAACATCAAAGCCAGTCATCGGGAGAGCGATGATGAAAAGGTGGTGAGATACCTGAATGGTCTGAGGTATGACATTCAGGATGAATTAAGCATGGTTACCATCCGAACAGTTGAGGATGCGTACCAGATGGCTCTAAAAGCCGAGGAGAAGCTGAGCCATAAGCAGGGACAGCGAGGGCGAGGCAGAAGCCAGCCAAGAGGCAAGGCAGTTTCCCAAGAAAGAACTCAGAAGCCCAAGGAGGAATGGAAGAAGCCTCAGGGTAAGACAGAAATAGGTGGAACCTTACAGAGGCAGCAATATGCTGAGCCAAGGAGATAGCATACAGAGCAGGGTGACGGGTATGCTGACGCCAACACTTTTCCTCGTACCCGAGGTAGAGGAAGAGGTTGAGGTGGAATCATCACATGTTTTACATGTGGAAAGGACGGACATAAATCCGTTGACTGTCCAGACAAGAAAGTGGATAGAGGAGAAACTCACATCACTGAGGCGCAGAGGCGTGATGCTGAGAACGAAGATGAAGACAGCGGAAGATCGCTTGGGATGCATAAAATCCTTTTGACACCTGAGAAAGAGGTGGAGAGCACAATGCAAAGGAGCAGACTATTCAGAATGGCTTGCATAGCCAAGGACAGGAAATGCAAGGTCATAGTTGACAGCGGGAGCACTGATAATCTCATTTCGACCAAGATGGTGGAAAAGATGGAGCTGGAAACAACTAAGCACCCGAATCCCTATAAAGTCTCGTGGTTACAGAAAGGACACCGGGTAAGTGTTAAAAAATAATGCTTAGTTAATTTTAAGATAGGGAATTACCATGATGAGATTCTGTGTGATGTTATTCCCATGGACATATGTCACATATTGCTGGGTAGACCATGGCAGTATGACAGAAATGTGGTTCATGACGGAAGGATGAACACATACACTTTGGAAAAGGATGGAAGAATCCATAAATTGCTTCCAATAAAAGATAAAGAAGTGAAGCTGGAAGTAAATAGCACCATACTTCTCATGAGTGGGAAGGAACTTCTCACAGAGATGGAGAAGAATGAAGATCCACAATTCTTTGTTGTCAGGAAGTCGAGAATTGTCCTGACAAGCACAAGAGTGGATGACTTACCAGACGAGATTCAAGAACTGTTGGGAGAGTTTGTTGATATCATCGTGGACGAACTACCTCGTTCGTTGCCACCGATGAGGAGTGTGAGTCACCATATTGACCTCATACCTGGAGCGAGTTTTTCGAATAAAGCCGCGTACAGGTTGACACCCCAAGAAAATGAGGAGTTCAAGAGACAGGTACATGATCTGGTGGACAAAGGGCTAGTCAGAGAGAGTCTGAGTCCATGTGTTGTTCCTACAGTACTGAGTCCGAAGAAGGATGGAGGCTGGAGAATGTGTACAGACTCCAGGGCGATTAACAAGATTACCATCAGGTACAGATTTCCACTGCCGAGGATGGATGATCTGATGGATTGCCTGAGTGGGGCAAATTATTTTTCAAAAATTGATCTGAAAAGAGGATATCATCAGATTCGCATGAGAGAAGGTGATGAATGGAAGACAGCATTCAAGACAAACAAGGGTTTGTACGAATGGTTGGTCATGCCGTTTAGCTTGACAAATGCGTCGAGCACATTCATGAGATTGATGAATGAGGTCCTGAGGGAATTCATTAGGAATTTTGTTGTCGTGTATCTGGACGACATACTGATTTTCAGTAAGACGAAGACTGAGCATTTGAAGCATTTAGCCATTGTGATGAAAAAAATGCAGCAGGAAAAGCTGTTGGTCCACATGAAGAAGTGTTCCTTCATGAAGACAGAGCTCATCTATTTGGGTTTTGTCATATCAGCAAATGAGCTGAAGATGGATTCAGAGAAGGTAGAAGTGATAAAGAATTGGCCATCACCGAGGAATGTTTTTGAGGTGAGGAGTTTCCATGGATTGGCTAGTTTCTACCGAAAGTTCATTCGGAATTTCAGTGGAATTAGTGCCGCGATGATGAACACAGTGAAGAAGCGACATAAGACTTTTCACTGGACAACAGAGGCTGAGAAGAGCTTCAATCTGTTGAAGCGGAAGATCACAGAGAAACCAATTTTGGTGTTGCCTGATTTCCAGAAGACATTTCAAGTGAAATGTGATGCGAGCGGATATGCTGTAGGAGGGGTCTTAAGTCAGGATGACAGGCCAGTGGCATATTTCAGCGAGAAGCTGGATGATGCAAAGTTGAAATACTCCACGTATGATAAAGAGTTTTATGCCATCATACAGGCATTAAAGAAGTGGAGGCATTACTTGATACCCAAGGAATTTGTATTGTACAGTGACAATCATGCATTGCAGTTTGTAAGTCAACAAGATAAGTTGAACCAGAAGCATGCAAAATGGGTAGAGTACATGCAAAATTTCACATTTGTGATCAAACACATTTCAGGGACTGCTAACAAAGTGGTTGATGCTTTGAGCAGGAAATGTTTCTTGTTGCAGGAGTTCAAGGTCAAGACATTGGGTTTTGAGAATCTGAAGGACATGTATGCAGGTGATGCAGACTTCAGGAAAGCGTATGAAGCAGCTGAGAATCCAGTTCTTAGGGATCGGAGTCTGTGGATAGAATATATGATCCAGGATGGATTGTTGTTCAGGGGCAATCAATTATGCATTCTGAATTGCTCCATGAGGGAGAATTTGGTGAAGGAAAAGCATAGTGGCGGATTGGCAGGTCATTTTGGACATGACAAGACATTCGCAAAACTGAGTGAATCGTATTTTTGGCCGGGCATGCGAACCGATGTCAAAATATTTGTTGACAGATGTAAGATTTGTCAACATTCAAAAGGGAGAAAGAAAAATGCAGGGTTTTATCAGCCATTACCCATACCAGAGAGACCATGGGAGGCAATTAGCATGGATTTTGTTTTGGGTTTGTCGCGGACGTAGAGAGGAGTTGATTCCATCTTTGTGGTGGTGGACAGGTTTTCGAAGATGGCACATTTTATACTGTGTCAAAAGACCAGCGATGCGACTCACATCGCGAACTTGTTTTTCAAAGAAATCGTCAGATTGCATGGATTACCGAGAAGCATAGTCTCGGATCGGGATACAAAGTTCATAGGTCATTTTTGGAGGACGCTATGGAAGAATCTGGGAACTAAATTGGCGTTTAGTTCAGCATATCATCCGCAGACGGATGGGCAGATGGAAGTAGTCAACAGAAATCTGGGAGATCTGTTGAGAAGCCTAGTGACAGAGCACCATAGTAGCTGGGACAATGTGTTGCCACAGGCAGAGTTTGTGTACAATGATTCAGTGAATCGGAGTACAGGCAAAAGCCCATTTCAGATTTTATATGGGACACAACCGAGAGGAGTATCTGAACTCAGGGAGTCAGAACAGGCTGCAACTAGTAGTGCTAGTGCTGAAGAGTTCGCTGAGGCGATGAGAGAACTTCACAGTCAGGTGAAGCAGGGAGTGATGAAATCAAACCACGAGTATAAGCACAGAGCCGATCAACGGAGAATACAACTTCAATTCGAAGTTGGTGACATGGTTCTGGCACACTTGAGGAAGGAAAGGTTCCCAAGGGGAACATATAACAAGCTCAAGATGAAGAAAATCGGGCCATGCAGAGTCCTGAAGAAGTTCGAGGAAAACGCCTACGAGCTTGAGCTGTCGGATGGCATCGGGATATCTCTGATATTCAATGTTTCGGATTTATACCCATACAGCGCTAGAGAAACAGAAACTAGAATTGAGGAACCAATGATCCAGTGGCAGAAAAAATTACCAGTAGCAGAGAAGCCATAGATGGAGTGTATACTAGACAAACGAGCAGGAAAGAAGACCAGGCGAAAGCAGTATTTTGAATACCTGGTGAAATGGAAGAATCACCCAGTGGAGGATGCCAGCTAGGAGACTGAAGCAGTAATACAGAAGCATGGACGCACCGTGCAGGAGCTCATGGACAGGAGCCCATGAAAATTTTCAAGACGAGGAGTATGATGCAGGAGCATCCACAACACATCAAGCGAGCCAGCGCGTGGAGCAGAAAAGACAACTGGATAGCACCAACACCAAAATTTTGAAACACCTTGAAACTGTTGCGCAAGACATTTATGTATTGATGTGATGAAGCACACTTTGTATATTGTAAATGGACCTTGAGCCTTTACGCTCACGTCCTTAGTAGATAGGAAGGCATTTATTAGATTTAATGTTGTTAGATAAGAATTAATTGTAGATTTGATAGTTGTATAATTTGAGAGGGCAAACGGAATATAGGCACCCTCCTTTGTACATTGTAAGAGGATTCTGGATCATCAAGTATTCGGAAGGGAAGAGCAAGCAGAGAACCTCTGGAGAACACCCATGTACAGATTGAATTAATAGAAGAGATCCTTTGATTCACTTTCATGGTTTTGTGTTGTTTCTCTGTGTTAATATTATGCTCATGAGTTCTTGTTTCCTTTATGCATTTTCTTTTGAGTATGTTGTGCGTGTGATTTCAGAGGTTTAACTGAAGTCTGTGAGGGAAGGGAATGAGTCTCAATTGTTTCTCTATTTTAGCCAGGAGATTCCTGCATAGAGTGCAGTCGAATTCATCCGCATAGAGTGCGTTGATGAGGCCAGACAGTTAAACCCTTATTCTCGTCCACCCAGAAGTTGATTCGGGTTGGTAGGATCGAGCAGGAGGAGCACAGAATGAAATTGAAGTTTCAGTTGTAAGTCTGAACAGAGAGCTCAGAACTGTTGTCGTAGGAAGTGCATAGATTCTGGAGAACTCAACACTTCGAGAGTTGTTGGGTCGAACGCAAGGAGTGTGCAGACATCCTCTGAAGGAGTAGGAGAATTTACAAGCTCAGGAGGGATAGTTCCTTTCGTGAAGGCTGTGGGAACAGGACCCAGGCGAAGGTTCGAACTGGGGGAAGCTTTGAAGCAGAAGAAATCCTCAAGGATGAAAGTAGACGGACAGGATTCGAGGAGGAGAATCGCGAAATCCCGTCGATCATCCGATCAACGAGAAGTTGCGAGGAAGTTAACCTTAAGCACAAGGATGGAACGAGCCATCGGGATTCGGTCTTCGGAGTTGTGGAGGTAAGGGTTTATACTTGTCGAAATCGTGATTGGCGATTTCCCAAATAAATCGGAGCCGCCAATCATCGTAAGGACAGGTGGCACGAGATCCCTGGGAATCGGGGTTCGGGGATTCAGGGTTCTCGACGACGAGGAACTCTAGCATCGTGGATTCGCGATCCGCGAAATCCCGAAGTGATGTGGTAGTGTGGACCCACATGTGTTAGTGTAATACAGGTGGTGTTGTATCGGGGTTCGGAGCTCATAGTTTCGTGGCGTAAGTGAGGCACTGCATTTCGGTTGTCAAATTCCCGATAGGGAAAATCCCCAACGAGCGGATGCGTTGACCCTTGACCATCGGGTTTTGGGGAATTGAAAGACCCGATCCCATGAGTACATAACTCGCGATCTTGTGAGTTCTGATTTCCTGACAAGCAAAGGGGGAGGTCGCAAGAGGAGATACCTGTGGGTATTGAGAACTCCTGAGGGGAGTTGGAAGAGTTCTTTGACTCTTCGGGCCTATGTGAAATAAGGTCCTGGTGGAAGCAGTCGGACCGTGAGGGTCGCGATTCGCACCAGTCCACGTGGCAGACAAGCAAGGGCAATGGGTCACCGAGTATCTAGGATCTTCTATGCTATTTTGTTTCTTTGTTTAATCATGCTACTGTTACATGTTTACTTGGACTATAGTCATCTGTTCTGGTTTCCTCCAGGCAGGACAGATGGCAAAACAGCTCTCCAAACCATGCTGGTTTCCGGTAAAACGACAACATTTTTGGTGGCTCAGACCTATATCTCTGTACATTTTGTCAAGGTTTCTTTGATAACTTAATATAGAAGGTTCTACCTTTTTTTACTTGAAAAAAAAAAAAAAAAAACAATTAATACACTTTCCAACAACACGATCATGAATATTGATATACAATCATTATTCTAAAATATTTAGTATCTACATTCCACTAATTAATATTGATATAGAATCATTATTCTAAACTATTTAATATGTGCATTCCACTAATTTTATCTTATTTTATTTTGTATCTACAATATATTGTTAAATATTGTAAGAACTATAATTATAATCAATCCTAAAATTAAATTTCAATATCCACATATTAGAGACTTAATTTCTAATTAAAATATGTAACATTTTAACAAACATTACACATGATATCCTATAGAAATAATATAATTTACAAAATAATGGGATGATAATTGTTAACAAAATAACAAATATATATACCATATTAAAATTAATCATGATAATTCAATTTTTATAAATCACTAATAAAAACATATAATATTATAATTTAGTTTTGATAAATTACTTATACTCCATATTATTTTTTATATAAAATTATATAATATGAAAAATTTGAAATACAACCATATTCAAAACTTATCAAAGAAACATACCATATTAAGGTTAAGATGGATCACAATCATTCAGTCTAATTCATTCATCTTCATAGTTTATACAAAGAAAATTTAAAGTTGAAAATACAAATAAAATCATATGATATGTTGTGAGTCTCAAAGAATAAGCCAAGGTAATCGACCAATACTTATCACATAAATGTATTTTTTCCTTCTCATGGTCCATTTTAATATTTGATTTTTATCTCCATTATAAAACATACAATGCAAATTAAATTTTCCATTCCACACTAAGTAACATAATTCACACTCTAAAAAATCCATAAACACTATTAGAATGTTTCTTATAATACATATATTTGGAAACCCTCCAATAATTATGGAAAACATTAAATGGGGTATTTTTCACACATTTTACATTTTTCACATATTGAATAATTTAGGCATATAGAAACTATTTCTGATCAAAAAAATATGTGGTGATATCAAGGCTTTTATGAATCTAGGAACAGGAAAATATAGATAACCAAATTTTGATCAATAGGTATCCATTGATGCATCATGCTCATTTTCTTATTCTTCTATATTACTATTATACCCAACATAGTCAATGAAATTATAGGCTTGTAGATCTTTTAATTCTCCTCGAATAATACCTCCCCTTCGCCATCATATCTAATTTCAAGAGTTATAGAAACGTTGGAAGTCTCCTTTAATTTGAATTAATCTACAATAAACCTCTTCATAGATTTGGGTGTGTTCTCGTCGACTAAGAACATAAAGTGGGTTTGGTGTTGTTGCTGGCAAAAAATTAATTGAGAACAACATAAACACTTGAGGAAAATACTTGCTAGCTAATAAAAACCATTTGAATATAATCGAGAACAACATAAACACTTGAGGAAAATACTTGCTAGATAATAAAACCCATTTGAATAAATCATGAGTTTGAGTATGGTATGATCTCCCATCTTGAGTGTATTGTATCATTTGAATCTTCATGACTAACAAAAAAAAAATAGCCTTTTCCTCATGTAGGAAAAGGTTTGCCAAGAAAATTATGCCTGCACTAAAATTGTTCTTTTCAAATCTAACTAATCCCCCTTCAAAACATTTCTATATATTAATGCTTTTTATTTTCAAATCTAACTATTTCCTTGCAAACCACTTCTATATTAATGCCCATGCAATTAAAAATATGAAATTGAAAAGAAAAAATCAATTTATTTGGATTTGATAATCTTATAAAAACTTTTATATCTCAAATGAAGTCAAACATCTTCTTTTTATCATCCATATTTAATTTGTTAAAATCAATTGGATAGAACAAAACTTATAGATTCACATTTTAACTGGTTATTAAATAAAAAAAAACAAGGATTAAGGGTGGAGTTTGCAATCATATAACCCAAAATTTCACCATATATGAATTTTATATGGAATTAAAAATATGAAATTGGAAAGAAAAAATCAATTTATTTGGATTTGATAATTTTATAAAGTCAAACATCTTCTTGTTATCCTTCATATTTAATTTGTTAAAATCAATTGGATAGAACATAACTTATATATTCACAATTAAACTGGTTATTAAATAGAGAAACAAGGATCAAAGGTGGAGTTTGCAATCATATAACCCAAAATTTCACCATCTATGAATTTCATAAATTCAATAAATCTATGTAAGATTGTTTTTGAAATTCATTGAACAAGTCTCTTCTCATCATGTTCAATATATCAAACAAAGGCTTATTTAGGCCTATTTGACTTAAAATATGCTTGGTATACTTTATTGAGGAATGTGGAATCCAAAAAGGCTTATTTAGGCATATTTGGCTTAAGTTATT
>ML824655.1:16019-32107 GCA_009831015.1 Picea engelmannii | reverse complement strand
GATGTGCATGTGGAACTTGGTATGTGCACCAAGCATGCAATAAAGGAATCTGGGATAGTTCCATTCCAGATGGAATCAAGAGGCGTGTTAAGAGTGATGAATGTGCTATGGGTGCTAGAACTCAGGAGGAGTGTGCTCTCAGTTCGAGCGATTTTGAAGAAGGGATTTTTTATGTAGCGTTCTCGGATGGACAGGTGTTGATCAAGCCCAGAGGATCTAGCTCAAACACAGCAGTGGTTCTTGGAGTTAGAGAGAGCAACTTGTATAGGCTAAAGGGCCATCCTATGCGAGCAATGGCAAGCAACTGAGTGGCAGAGAACAAGGAGTAGGTAGCTCTAAAGGTTGAGCAACTCAGAGGGAGTCAGCCTTCAGGTTCAGGTGGGAAGGAGCATCCTTCCATGCTTGTCAACAAGGAGTCATGGTATGAGATCGCCATGCATGATGCTTAGGAGCAAGAGGCTTCTAGGAGCATGTTCAATAGAGCCACCTTTGGGTGGTAGAAGTACCTTCCTTGCTAAGAGGGAGTGTTGATGTTTTAGTAGCATTAGATAGGTACTTCCACATCGGTTTGTGTCTAACACGAGGGAGTCATCCTTAATGCCTCTCAACCTTAGGAAATTCACTTTATAGGTTAATTATTAAAGTGAATGTACTTTTGTAATTAATGTGAGTTTAATTTAATTAAATGCCTAAGTATTTGCATTAGTAATTAAATTAAATCTTAGCCATTAGATCTAAAGTGAAGGTGAGATTTAATCTCAGCCCTTGATCACTTTGGAGATATAGGGTTTTGGATTTAGGGTAAACTCAAGGTTATAAAAGGCAACCTATGTGAGAGGAGGAGACACACACTCACAAAGTGAGAGAATGAGATCTCATTGATTGGGTGAAGAAGGACTTTCATCCAAGTGTGTAGGGCAGTGTTCGAGGAAAGGAGCAAAGGGGTAGCAAGGGAGATAGCAGCCAACCGGCAAGATCAAAGGACTTATCTTGAGGTTTGTAAGGCTTGGCTATTTGCTGCTTTGTATTCCTCATGTGGGCCATTATCCCAGGACGGGAGCCCAGATTAATAATAACAAACATCTCACAGTACTGGTTTTTCCAGGTGTAATTTACCCAGAAATCTCATGTGCAATGTGTTTGGCGTCCAGTTTTTTATGCTTTCTTTGTAATGTTCGTTAAATAACTTAGCTGTGCATTTATTCAATAAAGTGATTTTATTTGGAACTAATTGTCGGGTGCTGGGTGAAGGAAAATTAACAGCATGTAGTTGATATTACCAGTTACCGAAGGTGTTCCTGAAGGTTACTAGAGATGCATGTAATTGTTCTCAGTTGGTGGTTGATCTTGTTCAGCTGGGTGATCCAGGATGACCCATGACTGTTCATAATCAGGAATTCACCAGAGTAGCTCCTTTTCACTCCATTTGACTGACCACTTCACTAAGTTGCATGAAACTTGGAAGTGAGAACACTGTGGAAACGTGAACCCCCCCAAAAGGTGTGCTGGGGAAACAAAGCATATGAAAAACAACATATATATATATATATTAAACAACAAATTATCTTGCAAGAAAATGATAATGATACACATAAATAACATTTTCAAAGGAAACCTATGTCTATATTAACTGCCATAGATAATGACATCATACAAAATCCAAAAGCAGCCTTTATAGATGAGGCTATACATCCAACCCAACAACAGCCCACGACTTTCTTCTTGCTTGCTGTTACCACCTAGGTTCTCACTTGATGAAAAAGTCATTAACATAAATGTGAAACCCTAAAGGCAACCTAGAAAGACTACCCACTGTTACCTGAGTAGTTCTTTCTCTCACTTTAGGTTGGCCTTCTTCCAAATCAAGGGGGGAATCCCTAAGGAAATCTAAGTCTACACAAATGGTATTAAATGAAGGTGCTTTAGGACTTAGGGTAGGTCTGGTTTTAGTCAAATTGTAGCAAGTAATTTCCAGATTTACACAACAAAATTTAAGTCAAGGATGATGAATTAGGGTTACTTTCTAGACTTATGGAAAATCTGAAGTAAGATATTTCTGCTGTAAATTTCAGACTGCAAAACAGAAAATAAAAGATGATTTTTTAAGGATTTTTGGTGGTTGAAAGGTGGGACAAGTGCTTAATTTCCAATTTGGGTGAATGGAGTCATCAAGGTAAACTTAGTGGGCTGTTTTGGTGACTTTTTAAACTTTCCATGAGGCCTACTGGCCTTTGGGACAAGGTGTTTACATACCAAGTCATAATGATAGGAAATCTCATATAACTGAACCAAAACAATCAAAAGAAAGCAGTATAAGAGAATAACTAGAGAGTGTGACCAAGAGATGTGGTCCAAGATTATGGTACAAAGATATATTGAACTCATCTGGACGTGCGTGCACGTATGAGAGAGAGAGAGAAAGAGAGAGAGAGGGAGATCCCTTCCCACGAGCAAGAACTTTGGTTGGCTGGACTACAAGTTCTGGAAGCTGGCAAGCAAGGCAAGTGGGCAGTGATTAGGAGTTGTTTTGTTCTATTCGGGGATGAACAACTGGATGGACAAAGTCTTGGACACATGAGAGAGAGATCCCTTCTGAGCAGCAAGAACTTTGGTTGGCTGGAGTTTAAGTTCTGGAAGCTGGCAAGCAAGGCAAGTTTTGGTTTTTATGATTTTCCAAAAACAAAATGACAAACTATATTAAAGAGTTGGAATAGAAGGTGAAGACGTACATTTCTGGTTCTTATGCTTTTCCAAAAACAAAATACTTCATTTATCTTCCCACCAAACCTCTAACGTAGCTATGCACAAAAGGGGGTCTCCACTCATGGATTTGTATATGGAGATTCTCTGAAACCAAGGAGAAGCCACATTAGTAAGATATATTATCCACATATATTATGGATAACACATTTTGAAGCTATACTCTACCTTTTGATCACATTGAGCTTGGGACAGTAGGCTTTCCTTAGACATATCCAATGCCACTCCATATAGTGACCATTAGCTCAACTTAGTTGAAGCCTATGAAGTGGCTATTCTCAATGGCCTTTCTCCTTTTCTCGACTTAGGTATTACCACTATTTTTTGCATCTTGGTGACAGTAGTGTTCTTGGCTATGTTCCCACAAATGCCTCATTTGATCATAAAAGACTTCCACATGTCACCGTGCCTCCGTTTAGATTACCATGCATATTTGAATTTTGGCGCTCACCATCCTATCTACTAAACCTTCCTTATGTAGAGCACCTCCCTATATAGTGAAGGGCATTTGCTTAGTTTAGTTGAATCCCACGAATTGACAATTCTCAATGCTCTTTCTTCTTTTCCCAAATTAGGTTATTACAACTAGTGTCAACATCTTGGTGACACTAGCATACTTGACCATGTTCTCATAACTACCTTATTTTATCATATCATGTCTCCATGCTTTTGTGTAGATTACCATGCATATATGTTCCTCACCATTTGCCTATCTACTAGACCTTACGTATGTAGAGCACCTGCCTATATAGTGAAAAGCATTTGCTTAATTTAGTTGAAGCTCACGAATTGACAATTCTGAATGGCCTTTCTTGTTTTATCAACTCAGGTTATTACAATTATTTGCATCATGGTGATACTAGCACATTGGATCACATTCTCACAAATGCCTCTTTTTATCTATTAAAGACTTCTAGATGTCACCGTGCATGTATGCTCCATCCCCCTTTCTACCAAAGCATCCTTATCTAGATCTATGATCAACTACCTCACACCTTCTCTATCCACCTATGCTAACATACTCGTTGACTCCACCATTGACCCCACTTAGGTTACTACAACTAGTATTTGCATCTCGGTGACACTAGCATACTTGACAATGTTCTCATAAATGCTTTATTTTATCATAACATGTGTCCATGCTTTTGTGTAGATTACCATGCATATATGTTCCTCCAAATTTGCCTATCTACTAGACCTTCCTTATGTAGAGCACCTCCCTATTTAGTGAAAAGTATTTGCTTAATTTAGTTGAAGCTCGTGAATTGAAAATTCTGAATTGCCTTTCTTGTTTTATCAACTTAGGTTATTACAACTATTTGCATCTTGGTGATACTAGCATATTGGATCACATTCTCACAAATGCCTCCTTTTATCTATTAAAGACTTCTAGATGTCACCATGCCTTCATTTAGATTACCATGCATGTATGCTCCATCCCCCTTTCTACCAAAGCTTCCTTATCTAGATCTCTGATCAACGACCTCACACCTTCTCTATCGACCTATGCTAACATACTCATTCACTCCACCATTGACCCCACTTAGAATATTTGCCTACATAACACACTTTGGACAATAGATGCCTTTATTCAATCGTTGAAACGCTGTACTTTCTTAGCAATGTTTATTCCACATCTCTTAGTTTTCTCACACTATTTGTTAGAGTATGAGTCCCAAAAGCAAATACTTTTTACCCAAAATTTTGGGTACCCCTTCGAATTTTTTTTTGATATGGATTTTGCTTGTTCTCCAGGAGAGCCCTTGTTGGTGTGGGTTTTGTTTGCCAAGTTGATTTCCCCCTGAGCTCTAAGTGTTGCAAACATTCTATTATCCTTCATTGTTCTTGACAACTTTGTGGCTTCATTTGTGTGGGTTTATTATGTAGAGTTGCAAATTTTGGTTTAAACCCCTAGTAGTGCCTAAGTGCCCAAATTGTTTACTCATGGTCCTACTGGCATATGGGCATGTCAACTTTAAATGCACTCCCTTGGGAACGATCTTTATGATGGTTAGGTGTTTTGGGATGATAAATATTGCCACATGTTCCTCATTCCACAAATATCATCCCATGAATGTATTTAGTCATGCCTAAGATGTGTGTAGCCTTGGTCATCTAAAGGTATATGGAAATGGGTCATTTCTTTAAGTTGGATCTTGTTGGACTGCTCATTCTAAAGAAGGTGGCATGATGACTGCTAGGTGTATGTACCTTCATGGTTGAATTTGGATTGTGTTTCAATGGGCACTAGTTATTCCATTGTACACTTTAATGCAAAATCCCTCATAAAAGCAATATTTCCTAGTCTCAAAAGGAAATATATGGCCATATTTCAAAGTCATGGTACAAAATGCCAAGGGAGCACATGGTAGCATTCCTCACCTTGAGCTTGGAGTTAATCATTGAAAGTGAAGATACTTGCATTTATTCACTTGAAGGAGAGATTCATGATGCATTGTAAAGACAAACAAACATTGTAGAAGTTATGCATGTTATCTTTATAAATCATTTTCACCAATGATTTGTTGAGACCTTGTGGTTAGCAAAGGGAATTCAAGTCTATGGGTGAAAAATAGGTTCAGTGTTTGAGTCCTACTAAATGTTTTTGAAATTTTCATAAGGGTGTGCAAAAGACTATGCATTAAGCCATTTTATATATTACTGTTGGGTCCACTTTCACTTAAATCATCTAGTTGTATTTTCCCACCGAACGTAATTGTCTACCCCAAAGCTATATATTATATAATAGTTTCAGGTACGTGGAAGGATGGATGCGTTGGATGAAATATGAAAGCAAAAGAATCTCAGAGCCCATCTCTTCCTCTCACTTGCATTAAGTTATACCTTGTAGTGCTCTTAGGTCTGCTACATGCTTCCTTTCCCCATATTTGTCTCAACATTCATCTGCCATCGTGTTGTGTTTCATAGAAGCTTTGGGTCTATTGGACATTCTAAAACTTATGCATGTCCACCCACATTAAGGTACATTTAGTAACATTCTTGGATATGTGGGATCCTCTAATCCCTCTGCCTTCTAATCCACCCGACCATTTGCTCAACTTCCTTTGAATCATTCAACAAACAATTTCATTCACCCACTCTCCACTTTGAATTGTATTTAATAACATTCTTGGATCTGTGGGGCCTGAAAAAGGTAGACAACAAGTAAAATCCATTTTGACATTCATGTTAGAAAAACATGCTAGAAAAAGGTATTGCATATTGTCGTCAATGCATACAAGATAATAGCCTAAGCATAAATAATCATTGAATGAAAGTGAGATAACCCAATACACATAACGACCATCGATTAATAGTCATGAGCATGCACCATTTAGATAAAGCAAATCAAGAGGAAAAAGGTAGGAGACAAGAGAATTGCGATTATAGTGGAGAAACCCTCATGGGGTAGAAAACTCCACTCTAAAGAATATTTCTTTATCAATTACCAAACCCCTTACAATAAGTCTCCAAAACTCCTTAAGAATAGAGCTCATGAAAATCCACACCAAGACTTGATAATAATGATCAGTGGATTAAGAGCTCCTCAATAGATAGGCCTCTACAATGAGGAGACCAATTCACATAATGAATGAGATATAAGTAAGATCTCACATACCAGGTAACTTGGCCACCCTTATTAAGGAAAAAGGGGCCACACAACCACCTATATTAAGTAACAAGAGCCACATAACATATCCATGGAATCCACAAGTTGGCGATTAGCGGGCTCTAAGAAGTTTAGTGATGCACTGTTACATTTGAATGGATGCTCCACCAATGATGACCTTAAATGTTATACATGCCATCATATTCACACTAAGTACATCAACAAATGCAACCACTAGACAACATTACTACGTATTGTTGACACGTAATCCTTTGGATTGCGTTACTTGTAACATTATTGTAAATATGAAGAGTCATAGGTGATAGGAAGTCACCCGTTAGGGAAGACCAATAGTCATTGTTTGTATATTTATTGAGTTTCACGTTAATGCAATCACACAAATTTGGAGTTACGAATTCTGCCCATACCTGGCTTGACTATGGTATCAGAGCCCGGTTAACTCCATGAATTATTTCCCTTGGTGTTTCCTTTTACTAGTGTGCAAAAAACGCCTCCAATTGGCCTGCATGTCTCTCTGTCTTCTTGTCTGTCCCTTTGGCCCATTAGTTTGCCCTCAGGTTCATTCTCTATGCAAAACACTCCCCTTCTTAGTCCGATTTGCGCCCTTGAGTGTGTGTGTCATTTTTGCGTTTCCCTCTGTTAGCATGCCTCTCTTTAAGTTCTAGTTTGGCATGCCTCTCTCATTTCAGTCATTCAATTTCTAATTTGCTTCACCAACATGAAACCCTAAATTATTTTCCAACCCGTTGATTGTTCCTTGCTCACGCCCACACGAAACCCTAATTCGCTGTGTTGAAAGTTGTTGTGGCCATGGCTAGTTCTGCGTATCTAATTCCGGGACTGTTGGACTAAACGACTTCAGGACGTCCACCCTCTCCAATGGAGGGAAAATTTTAGGGGCCTATATCGCCCATGGGCTAATTTTCCATGCTTTCTCCAAAAAAAGATGTCATTTTTTCTAAAAGTGATTCACCCAATTTCTATAGAATAAAATTGTTTTACCTTAAAAATAACCCAAATTTTAGGGGAAATATATAAAATCCTTAGAAATTTGAATATTTTTACAGAAATATCGCCAAACATTTTATAGTTTGCATATTAAGGACTAGTAAGATTCACCAAGGTTTCTACATTTTGAAATAAATTTCCATGGAGTGACTGCAGTGGTCTCATGGACCATCCCAGGAGAGAGGAAGAGGATCACATATCATCACATCTTGGTGTTTAACCAAGAACCTGGTCCAAGACCAGGTTTCCCCAGAACACATCTAGGGTCTTATCCACCAAGGTACAAGACCAAGGATCAACCCATGCATTAAGCAAGGGTTCCCTGGAACACATCCAGGGTCCCAAGAACACATCTAGGGACTTACATCAACCACCAAGGAACACATCCAAGGATCAATCCAAGCACTAGGCAAGGATTCCCTGGAACACATCCAGGGGCCCTAGAACACATCTAGGGACTTACTGCTTGGTCTTAGACCAAGAACCCCAGTCATATGCTGGGGGCCCTCACTAGGGTCTTTTTCCATGGCTCTCACTGCTTGGTCACAAACCAAGAAACCCCAGGAGTGAACTGGGGGCCCTAGTCCTCAGCTAGGGTCTTATGCCATCCTCCCGGAGAATGGCTCTTGCAGCTGCACTAATTTCAATATGATGTATTGTATGTGGAATAATGTGTTGTGTGAGAAGGAAAGATGAAGCAAAACCCCAAGACCAAGTGCCTAATCACACCTTGGACAAATGAAGTGGGAGCATAGATCAAAGAGGGCAAGTGCATAAAAATGTAAGACAATAGGGGTTGTTAAGCGCACCACAAATCAACCTTAGCTCACTGATTTTATAGCAGAAAATGACCTTGGAAGTCTAAGGGTGCCATACTTAGGCATTGTTATGAAAGTGAGGTTATGTTAATCTAGCAAAAAATTAGGTTTATTAGACGGTATGCTAACATAACAACAATAACAATAAGAGGGGTTGAAACCTCACATTACTCTATCCCAATGAAGCATAATTCATTACAAGGCAATCGTAACATGCTACAAGGGTTTCGTAACACAAAAATGAGCATGTAGAAAGTAAGTGCACAAAGAAAGCCTCACATAAAAAGTGATATTATACCTCTAGTCCTCCATCCAAGCTCCAAGCATATGATGTACAGATGAAGTCCAAGGGGTGAGCTTCTCAATCCCCGAAGTCTCAACAACCATTACAATGAAGAGTGTTGATATTATGGTAGTTGCGGGAGTTATTAACCTCCATGTGTAACCTTTGACTAGAATAGAATATTCTAGAAGCAAGAGAAACCCTAAACAGATGTGTGAAAACCCTAGAAGACATGTCAGCTCAACAAAATATATAATATTAAGGTATTATCCTCCAGGAAGACAAGTCGACCTTATAGGAAAAAGATAAATAGAAAATATAATACCAGAAAGTCTAGTCAACCAGAAAAGTCACTGGATAGATTAATATAAATAGAGGACGTCTTGGCTCATTTGTTCACTCACTCTCACTCAGGAAACCAGAAACAATGTGCAAGTTTGGAGGAGGAGCAACAACAACTGTAGTTGAGCAACAACAACTGTAGTTGTGCGATTTTTCTCTTGTTTAGTCTTTCTGGTACTTTCTCTTGTGCACTAGCCTTGGAGAAGGTGCACTCTCTTGGTTATCTGTTGGTTATGGTGTGGCTTCTTGGAATCATTCTTTCTGTTAAAGGGTAAGGTTCTCGGGGGTGGCTTTGTGGCTTTGGTTGGGTGACAATGGTGTAGCATTGTCTATGGTTAAACGAGCACATCAACATTATTCTAATAGGTTATGGGCTTACACTTCCTTCAGAACAGTTTAACCGTTGGAAGGAAGATCGCGAGTTTTGCCTTGCCTCTACAGTTCGTCGTTGCACCATGCCTCTGCATAGCTTATTTGGTCAAGCTCGTTGAGCACCTTTCCCTAGGTCGTTTGGCCTAATTCCTTCATCAATGGGTGCACTCTACCCTAGCGCACCTCCTGGTACTGTCAAATTGCTGCTGGATAATGCTGTTGTTTGCCGCTGCTACCAGAGGTATGTACTTGTATATGTTTTCAAGTTATATCATCTAGCAAAGCATGAGTGTGTTTGCAAGGGATGTGCAAGAGACCTTGTCCAAGCTGTGATCTTGGATTCAATACATTCAGAGGAACAAGCACACCCTCCCTAGCAGTGAAGACTCCATGTTTGATTATTTAAAATTGATGTCTCTAGCTGTTATGGCATTATTATGATCTTATAGGTTTCATTATACTAACCCCTTAATACTAGAGATACACTTGTTAATCTCCTCTCTAGGAGATATTCTTGTTCTTATGTAAATGCTTATTGCTTACAAGATGAAGTTGATCCCATTTAGGAGAAGTTCTTGGTTACTGACCTAGAATCCATGCATGATATTTTCCATGGAGGATACCATGGAGGATACCATGGAGATTTTGTTGTTCTTGTTTCTTGTTCCGGGCAGGTCATAAGAGATAAATCTGAAAGGGAGTCAACTCAGAGGGAGTCAGTGATCATGAAGAAGCCAACATAGTTTTGTGACACTTTGTAGTATGCAAAGGGGCATGTAGCAGACATAAACGTGGTAGGAGGATTCTCTTAGATAGAGGGAGTTGATTTTAGAGTTTGAGATGAAGGATCTTGACCGGATATATTGGGATTGGATGCGTGTTTGGCACAAGATGAGATCTTGTTTGAGGAGACTGAAGAGGTTTATCATGATTGACAGAAAGTCCATGGCCACACCTATGATGACACATCTGAGGAAGTTGTGTGACTGGATAGGCAATTTGCTTTGCAGAGAGCACCTTGTGCCAGTATATGGTTGAGCCATGACCGTATTATTGGGTTACAACACATCATGCAGGTACCTATGTTGTGGTACAAATAGATATGATTGATCTCCGATGATGAAGTATGACTGCTAGGATATACAGTTTTTGGATTGGGAGTGCAGAAGACAGATCTAGCACCTAGGGTGCTACTTCGCCTTGGGATCGAGTAGGATTTCCATACAAGCAGGGAAGCATGTATCTGTAGCACTTAGTCATATATCATAGCTAGTGATGCAAGATATGAAGCAGGGTGGCTTTCCGAAGGATCTTGTAGGACTTCATTAGAGACATGGTGCAGGAAGGAGTAGTGAGGCTCCATCACATATCCACAGATGAGCAGATAACTGACATTTGCAGTAAGCCTCTGTCTGGGACAAGCTTGGCAGGAATGCAAATGTTTCCCTGGGGGAGTATTGATGATTGCAACATCGTGCCAATATTCCAAGATTGATTAGACAGACTTGATCATGTGGGAATAGGCCCAGATGTAATCTTCGACGGACTGGAGATTCGAGTTGCTGCTAGACCTCCTATGTGTGAATTGCATCGAGCCTTGAAACTCTCATGAGTAGGTGAGTAGCCTCAATAAGCATCGGGTCGACTCTATCTCCACAGGAATTGGGCTGCAGACCAGGGGAGATAGGGAACATCTACATCCAGAGTAGATGTGCCCCAACGTAGTCTTCGATGGACTGAAGACTCGAGGTGCTTGAGGTGCAATTCCACATGTCCGATAGCATCGAGCTGAATGAATTCACGGAGTGATCCTATGAGAGGATCAACTATGAGGTGAATGTGGCTCCAATGTGGTCATGATTCTTGTCATGGGACAAGAATGACCTGAGGTGCTAGACACGTGGTGGTGGAGATGGATCATCAATATAGCTAAATGAGGCTCATGGATATTGTGATATTGTCTACGACAGAAGAATACCAAGAACACGTATGACGATATATTCTGATGATTGCTACTAGATGATGCTGATAGTAATGATGATACTTATGATGATACTCACGACATGGGTGAGCACGTCATGTGGGTGTAGCCCATGATGATGATGGTGACACACACTACGAGTTGTAGCTCTAGTGTTCTCTAGCGGGTTGTGGCCCCTAGACGAGATTGATAGGTCCACATGGGTGTAGCCATGTGTGATGTAATGATGCTACCAGTAGCATGGTTTGCGTAACCATGACGAGATGATCATGGCATAGCGAGCAAGGCTATGAAGACCAGAAGGGAACATCATGGTTAAATACCTCCCTAGCTAAGAGGGAGTGCTGATATTATGGTAGTTGCGGGAGGTATTAACCTCCATGTGTAACCTTTGACTAGAATAGAATATTCCGAAAGCAAGAGAAACCCTAAACATATGTGTGAAAACCCTAGAAGGCATGTCGGCTCAGCAGAGTATATAATATTAAGGTGTTATCCTCTAGGAAGACAAGTCAGCCTCATAGGAAAAAGATAAACAAAAAATATAATTACCAGAAAGTCAGGTCGACCCAGCCAGAAGTCACTAGACAGATTAATATAAATAGAGGACGTCTTGGCTCATTTGTTCACTCACTCTCACTCAAGAAACCAGAAACAATGTGCAAGTTTGGAGGAGCAGGAACAACTGCAGTTGTACGGTTTTGCTCTTGTTTACTCTTTCTGGTACTTTCTCTTGTGCGCTACCCTTGGAGAAGGTGCACTCTCTTGGTTATCTGTTGGTTATGGTGTGGCTTCCTGGAATCATTCTTTCTGTCAAAGGTTAAGGTGCTCGGGGGTGGCTTTGTGCTTATGGTTGGGTGACAATGGTGTAGCATTGTCTATGGTTAAACGAGCACATCAACATTATTCTAACATAGAGAGCTCCTCTTTATAGAGTGAGTTTCTTCTCTCATACTATAAAATACTATTATCCTTCTAACTAACTCGAGGACAAGTCAAACAAATAGTAAAATATTGGAGTAGTTAGATATCTCTTCAATCCATGTTTGACGAAATCAAGGCATGTGGACACTAGCCTCTCCCAGACAACTTGCCCTTGTCCAAAGTAGTGAAAGAAAAAGATAATGCTCAAGAGAGGGGGTGTACCATATAATACCAATTGTCCACATGGAACATGCCCTCCAAGAGTGCATGCATGCAAAATAGAACAAAATAATTCTCAACATAGGAGGATGTGCTCCAAGGTCCACGCAGGAGAACTCACTAAGTGCGCCCTTCAAGATGCATGAGAGAATAAAACATAATAATCCTCCCCATAACAACCTCGTCCAAAAATAGCAAGAAGTCCACAAGATGCGTGCAACCAATCCACATTTTGAATGCCAAGGAAACCAACTACATGGATGAATGTGCAAGATGCCAAGTAGATGGAGCGCTCCACAAGAAAAGATGTCGTCCACTCCCAAAATAGAAAGTAGAACATCTCTCTAGAAGTGTGCCTGCCAAGACAATCACCAAAAATAACAAGAAGAAACTTCCACATGTGAGCCCTCCAAGAAGAATCTCCAAAAATAGAAAGGAGACCAAGCAAGAGCATGCAAAAGCCACACGTGTGGTCCTCCCAGTATGTCGCACACCTCCCAATAAATTCCCTCCATATCCACCTCAAATCAAATAATATATGTGCCAAGTCAAAGAGGTGAGGGCACTTTCCAAGAAAGTCAAAAGATGCCAACTGTAGCTGAAATATCCATACAATAAAGATGAGAGAGCACCTAGGAGAGGTGTGCCCTAGCAAAGTGTGCCATGTAACTACCTCAACCATCCAAAAAGTAATAAAATATTTCCATGTGAAGTGTGCCCTAGGAGAATGTGCCAAGAGTTGTTCGATGTGATCAATAAACCAATAAAACACTCCTCCATATGCCATGTCATAAAAATGCCCAACCAACCCAAGAGAGCGTGCCTTAGAGAAGTGTGCCAATTGTTGATATTATGGTAGCTGCGGGAGGTATTAACCTCCATATGTAACCTTTGACTAGAATAGAATATTTCAGAAGCAAGAGAAACCCTAAACAGATGTGTGAAAACCTTAGAAGACATGTCGGCTCAACATAATATATAATATTAAGGTATTATCCTCTAGGAAGACAAGTCGACCTCACAGGAAAAAGATAAACAAAAAATATAATTACTAGAAAGTCAAGTCGGCCTAGCTAGAAAAGTCATTGGACAGATTAATATAAATAGAGGATGTCTTGGCTCATTTGTTCAGTCACTCTCACTCAGGAAACCAGAAACAGTGCACAAGTTTGGAGGAGGAGCAACAACAACTGCAGTTGTACGGTTTTATCTTGTTCAGTCTTTTTGGTACTTTCTCTTATGCGCTACCCTTGGAGAAAGTGCGCTCTCTTGGTTATCTGTTGGTTCTAGTGTGGCTTCCTAGAATCATACTTTCTGTCAAAAGTTAAGGTGCTTAGGGGTGGCTTTGGTGACAATGGTGTAGCATTGTCTATGGTTAAACGAGCACATCAACATTATTCTAACAACTTATAGGCCCACACTACCTTCAGAATAGCCTAACCGTTGGAAGGTAGATCAGGAGTTCCTTGTCAAGCTCGTTGTAGCACTAGTTGCAACTTCAACTAGGGTTTCTGATTTTGCAGCTGCAACAAACCCTAAACCTAAATTCTTGGCCACTTTCAGTAAAGCACTAGACCTAATTTTTGGGCATTCTAGTGCGCCCTAGCCTAGTGCACCCTCTAGTGCCCTCAGCCAACAAAAATGTCAAGTTTGAGTTTTTGGGTCAAAGTCAAAGTTTGATTGGTCAAAGTCATAGGTTGACTTGTCAAAGTCAAAGTCAAAGGTTGACTTTTGGGCAAAATTGATTTTTGTGGTTAAAGTTGAAATTTTAGGGTTTCTAGCTTGTTCTAATCATTGAACCTTTTTGATTCAGTTTCTAACCTCTTGTCAACATGGTGTCAAGTTTCAGATTAGAAGACAAGCTGAACGATACTACAAATTTCAAAGGTATGCACTTGTATATTTTTTTCAAGTTATATCATCCAGCAAACCATGAGTGTGTTTGTAGGGGATGTACAGGAGACCTTGTCCAAGCAGTGAATTCAGTACATTCAGAGGAACAAGCGCACCCTTCCTAGCAGTGAAGACTCCAAGTTTGATTATTTAAAAAATGATATGTCTCTAGTTGTTATGGCATTATTATGATCTTATGCTGCATCTTGATCTATTGAAGTTATTATCATTATACTAACCCCTTAATACTAGAGATACACTTGTTGATCTCCTCTCTAGGAGATATTCTTGTTCTTATGTAAATGCTTATTGTTTACGAAATGAAGTTAATCTCCTTTAGGAGATGTTCTTGGTTACTGTCCTAGAGTCCAGGAAGGATATCTTCCATGGAGATTTTTTTGTTCTTGTTTCTTATTTCGGGCAGGTCATAAGAGATAAATCTGAGAGGGAGTCAGACTTAGAGGGAGTTAGTGATCAAGAAGAAGCCAAAATAGTTTCGTGACACTTTGCAGAATGCAAAGGGGCATGCAGCAGGGGAAAGCGTGGTCCGAGGATTCTCTCAGATAGAGGGAGTTGATTTCAGAGTTTGAGATGAAGGGTGTTGACCGGATTGGAAGCGTGGCTGGCACCAGATGAGATCTTCAGTGAGGAGACTGAAGAGGTTTAGCATGATGGATAGGAAGTCCATGGCCACACCTATGACAACACATCTGAGGAAGTTGTGTGACGGGATAGACATTTGCTTTGCATAGAGCACCTTGTGCCAGTGTATGGTTGAGCCATGACTGTATTATTGGGTTACAACAGAACATGCAGGTACCTATGATCTCCAATGATGAAGTATGGCTGTCAGGATATAAAAATTTTGGATTGGAAGTGCGGAAGACAGATCTAGCACCCGGGGTGCTGCTTCAGCTTGGGATCGAGTAGGATTTCTAGATAAGCAGGGAAGAAGATATCTATAGCACCCAATCATATATCATAGCCAATGACGCAAGATATGAAGCATGGTGGCTTTTCGAAGGATCTTGCAGGACTTTATCAGAGAGATGGTGCAGGAAGGAGCAGTGAGGATCCATCACATATCCACAGATGAGCAGATAGCGCTAACATTTGCACTAATCCTTTGTGTGGGACAAGCTTGGTAGGAATGCAAATGTTTCCCTGGGGGATTGTTGATGGTTGCAGCATCGTGTCGATATTCCAAGATTGATCAGACAGACTTGATCATGTGGGAATAGGCCCAGATGTAATCTTCGATGGACTGGAGATTCGAGTTGCTGCTAGATCTCCTATGTGTGCATTGCTTCAGGCCTTGAAACTCTCACGAGTAGGTGAGTAGTCTCGATAAGCATCGAGTCGACACTATCTCCATAGGAAATGGGCTACAGACCGGGGGAGATAGGGAACATCTACATCCATAGTACATGTGCCTCGTCGTAGTCTTCGACTGATTGAAGACTCGAGGTGCTTGAGGGGAAATTCCACGTGTCCGATCAAGTTGAATGCATTCACGAAGTGATCCTACAAGAGGGTCACCATGAGGTGTTTGTGGCTCCAATGTGGTCATAATTCTTGTCATGGGACAAGAACGATTCGAGGTGCTAAACACACCGTGTCCGATAGCATCGAGCTAAATGCATTCACGGAGTGATCTTATGAGAGGATCAACTATGAGGTGAATGTGGCTCCGATGAGGTCATGATTCTTTTCATGGGACAAGAATGACCCGAGGTGCTAGACACATGGTGGTGGAGATGGATCATCAATATAGCTAAATGAGGCTCATGGATATTGTGATATTGTCTATGACAAAAGAATACCAAGAACAAGTACGACGATATGTTTTGATGCCAG
>ML824654.1:70004-80057 GCA_009831015.1 Picea engelmannii | reverse complement strand
TATGGAGAGAGGAGAAAAAGGGGGAATAGATCAAGAAAGTAAGACAGAGATAGAGAGAGTAGATAGGGAGAGAGAGAGAGGGTGGGGAGAGAGAGAGATGGATGGGAGGAGACAATGAGAGAGAGTTAAAGAGAGGGGGGGGGAGGCCAGGGGAAGGGAGGGACATAATTAGAGAGACGGATCAATGGAGGGAGGGAAGGACAAAGGGAGGGAGAAAGATTGTGGTAGTGGGTGGGTGAGGAAGGGATGGACGAGGAGAGAGAGAGAGAGAGGGCGGGGGGATACATGAGGAGAGATATAGGCAAAGAGGAGAGAGGGGACAAGAGGGGAGAGAGAAAGTGAGTGATAAAGCGAGGAAGACTGAGAGATAGTGAGGTTAGAGGGGTAGGGGAAGCTAGAAGGTGGGAGGGAGCAGAGAGGTAGAGTGAGAGAGGTCTTATAGCAAGATTTGTCTCACCCTATGAAAACTTGCACATAAGGCTTTTTTCCATTTCCCTATGTAGACTTGAAGTCCCTTTTTTACAAATCTCAGAGCTAAAAACATTATTTTTCCACATATACGCGCCCTACCTATAGTACAACATGTGTATATGCAGGTTGCACCACTACAGCCCGCGTACATCTGGATTTGTGCCCAAAATTAAAAAATGGTGTTGGGTTTCCATGTAACGTCACGAGATCCATGATCCTTGACCTTCCATATACTGATAATGTTCTGACTCGACCCTTCAGTTCCACTTGAAGGCTACAAATGGGCCAAATCCGAGTTATGGAAAAGAAGGTAAGAATTCAACTTTGAAAGCAAAGTTACTATGGAGAAATTATTCACTTTATATTGAGTCTGCATCCCTTTGTCCTTTAAGTTTGAACACATTGTTCAGCCCCCAAACTCTTCCCTACTTGATTGAGAACCTCATTGTCTCTCTTATATGAGTTTGTCTTTGGTGAGGGCCTAGCTCGAAGAAACTTAGTTTCTCGGTTCCAAACCGTGTCGACACGGAAATTTGTAATTCATTCACTTCTGTTGATTACATTTTAATAGAAATACTCTTTTCTCGTCCAATTAATATCTTGAAAATATATGAAAACCACTAAGAGTACACAAGTAAAGTTGTGATCATCTCACTCAAAATAAGGTTTATATACTTTTGATCAAATTCCAGTCAACTAACATTCGGAAACTCATCGCTATAGTCCCTCAGGCATCGACTAAAAACACTATATACATTCCTTTCACAACACATTGACCTTTACTCTTTTGCCTTACCTTTCCCCGCTTCGAAGGTATGTCAGCTAAATAATATCCAACGGAGTAGCGAGCTAAGGTTGTAGAGATTGACGTTATCGTCAGAGTAGGTAGTCGTAGCTATCCCCTTGATCTTAGTGATCGCATGCATTTTTGACGTAGGAAGATGATAACAGTTCTAATATGAAAATATGTAAGCACGTTGGTTTCGTATAAACGAGTTTGGAGGGCCCCGTATGGTTAGTGGCGTGCGTTATGACTGAAGACAGGGACGTCGTGCCCTATTGTAACCCTATTGCAGGTTCGGGTCATCGGACGGCCAACAACAAAGTCAATGGTTGACTTTTATGTTGACTGTCCGATGAGCCCAACCCATTGTGATAAGGATGGCCGGATGTCGGTGTCAACATCCCTCAGCCCTGCGATCGAGGAATCCGAAGGAATTTTTTAACATCAGATTCCACACCATATCTCTCGTTTCCACATCCCTCAGCCCTGCGATCACGGAATCCGAAGGAATCTTTTAACTTCAGATTCCACACCATATCTCTCGTTTCCATGTCAATGATTTTCCAATGAACCCGGACTACCGAAAATGAAAATGTTCAGGACGTCATGGTTCTTACAAGACATTTTTAGTTTCCCGACCGTATCATTTATTTAGCCCTCCTGGCCCGAGGAACGACAGAAGAGGAGCGACTTCATCGAAAAGGTATACAAACCTATTACTTTGCAGCACTTGTCAGAAATGTCCAAGGTAATCCAATGGCTGTCGTTATTTCATTTTATGTTTTATTCCTACAGCGGCTATTTGACGTGCATTCTGAACAGAAAATCGTCCTGAAAGCGGCGCTAAACTGCAAAAAATGCAAACGGAGGGCCATGACCACGGTTGCAGGGATTGAAGGTGAAATCTCTGTGTATTTATTATGATGAAGCGTTGTATCTAAATATGTACTAAATTTTAGCAGTCTGTGGATCCATTGCAGGCGTTGACTCCATAGTGTTCGATGAGAAGGATAATAAAATTACTGTAATTGGAGATACAGATCCTGTGAGCCTGAATTGGTTTGCGTGGGGCCTTCTCAAGAGCCTGATAAGAAGCCTGTTGAAGAAAATCAGCCGGATAAAGACCCCGACGACAAGCAGGAGGGCTCGCAACAGAAGATAACTTGTGTCGTTCTTCAAACAAGCTGTGATCCCTGGAACGGCTACACTTATTACTGTTGGGACCAGAACCCCAACGCCAGCTCGATCTACTAATTGTTTGCAATTTAATAATTCTTTGAATTTCTTGCTCCATCTCCAGACTTTAATTCATAAATTCTCTACTCTGAACTAGTACTCGTCTTATGTGCGCATTTTGCAAGAGATCCCAGAATGCGCCTGCAACGTTTTCGGCAGTATCCACTGAGGGAAACACGGGCGTGTTAATAATGCTGCTTTTAGTTTCAAGCTTTCTTTCACAGTAAGGTTTTGACATTTTAATGTTGAAAGGATAATGCACTAATGTGCGGCCTCCCAGGGCCCAATGTTGGTACCTTTCATGCAGTTTTTTTCTCTTGGTCAATGGAGTTCTCTTAGTGTAGGCTTTTATAAAATATTGTAAGCCTAGTGCAAAATTTATTATGCAAAAATTATTATGGATTGTAGGATTGTCTCTTTTAGTTTATGAGTCCCGAGTTTCTAATCTATGCAATTGTAAATGGCGGGGGATGAGTTTTCAGAAGAGAAAGGATGTGCGCTAAGAGCAGTTAATGTGGTATACCTTTTTAGGAAACAACGACCATGGAAATGTAGCAAATTGAGTTCAATCACTGCAAGTGTTAAAGTGTTATGGAATACTGTCTGAAGTAATAAAAAACATCTCTCCAGGTGATCCACTAAATGTTTTCGGGCAATTTTATAATATCACTAGAGAAATAACTATTTATATTCAAGTGAATACAACATGGACGACAACACATTAAAGTGGAAAAGGCATTTTGAATTTATCTAAAATATTATACTCTGCGAACCATACCTAGAATTATATCAATGTACATTGTAATAATTGTCGAGGCTGAAAATCAATTCAGTTGTTTTTAATGATAATGAACTGAAATCAATGCAGTTGTTTTAAATGATAATGAACTAAAACAGATAAAAGTAGCGATGAAAAATATATTCCTTTCGTAAGAGACCATGAAATTATTAGTCCATTATTGATTTTTGAAATTTAGAAGAAAACCTTTTTCTGTTTGGTGGGAAATTTGAATATTTTATTTGATATGAAAGAGACATATATTATATTTAACATTGAAATATTTGTCTTCTTCTTACATACTAATAATTTTTCTGCAAATTATGAATTAAATAAGAAAATGATACCTCACATTTGATAGTAGCATTTGATTTCAGGGCCACATCAGAATCCACAAAGTAGTGGTAAACCAGCGACCATCTAAGTAGGGTGCATAATAAGAGAATCAACAATATCTATTATCTTAATTGGAGTTTAAGATATCGAAGAGCCCATTTACCCATCTTCACCGTCACTCCTTTGACCTCTTGATATGTTAAGATCGAAAATCCAAACCTAATAAAATACAAAACAATTTTCTCATAATGGAAGTTACTTACTAAAAGCTCATAAGTGCTGAAACCACTTATGGAAAAATTTTGGAGCAGCCCACCTTCTCACAATTGGAGCCTACTTGTAACAGTGTCTTTGTTTCCCAAAATTACGTTGACTATTAGAGTCCATGTGAGTTATAATCCCAATCGAGTTGATAGGCAACACCAATTGCAAGATTTCATTTAGACATTGCTGGGTTCTCAATATCTTCAACACATTTCATAGCAATTTCCTATTCAAATCATTGTACAAAAATAAGCCATCAACAAATTTGGAATTGCTTATGTTGGCTCCATGTAGTTGCAACTGTATATGATTGTAATAATACTTATAGCATTTGGAATTGTGTATGTCAACTAGCATTCGGAATTGTGTATGTTAACTACATGCTTTTGAACATGTGTATGCTTGTAATACTTATAGTATTATTCATATTAGAGTGATACAATACCTAGTATAGTGGTGAAGGGCTTAATTATTTAATGAAGAAGAATCCAATATCATCAAAGATTTTTTTAAAAAGAAGAGACTAGATGAAAAAAAAAAAGAGAAAGGAATCAACTTACAATAGCAGGAAGTGTAAAAAGGTAAAAAAATAAAACAATAATAATGAAACCTCTAACAATTCTAGAGCAGGGAAAAAGCTAAATTCACAAGTTCAAACAAATCAAAGATTATAACACAGATTTTGGTTCATTAAAGGATGTGGTATCTCGGTATTAGAACAGACCTGGACGAGGAATAAATACAGTAAGAAATTAAAACTACCAAAGTATGATGGATGGGCTGGAACAAGGGAGGAGGCTAAGAAATGAACTACTAACATGAAAAAATATTTATATTACTCCTGCAGAAACATTATTGGAAGGGAAGTATTTGATAAAGATACATTTAGCGCAAATAATAAGACGTGGATACAAAAAAAATTAGACATGCAACCTTTCGCTGCATCTTTAAACTTATTTAGGTGTCCAAGAGCAATCGTTACACTCTAGCAGTTACACTCTAGCAGTCCACGTTTAAGTTAGCAGTGACTGTTCTTGAGAGGTGGATATTTTGGGAAATATCCACTTAAACAAGTATGCACCTTCATTATCAATGTGACAATGAGATGAGCCTTCACACATGAATACTTTTGGGACAGGTGCCATTTAATGTTGGTTCGGCTCGGATCTTGTGGCTAGGCTCTATAATTCTCGTGTAACTCTTCTTTCTCATTCAAGTAATTAGATTAATTATTTTCTTTGTGTTAACTCCAGCTATGGAATAGTTGAAACCATACGCGTCAACATTGTTTAGTCATGAAATCCATTGCAAAGAATGTTGTTTATCCCCTAAAACCCTTGCATATATATGATAAATTGGCTCTGGTGAGCCTTTCCTAGTTCTTCCCAAGCTTCATTTCCTGTTCAAATATGGCCAACAACGGTACCTATAGGTCCATTTCAAAGGGATATGTTGGATATGGCGTATTCATGATATTATTGGTATATTTGTACTACTATAAGGAAAAAAACATTTTAGTGAAGGTTATAGCGGACGTTTCTACTGTTACAAAATTGGCAAGAATTGTCAAAAAAAACCTTTGCTACTATTTTTTTTATAGCAGATGTTTTTGTGGATACTATAACGGAACTTGATTATAACTAAAAACATTTGGGCAGCCGGAGGTGTTAGTGCATGTTTACAAATCGGTATGTTTTTAAGAGATACAAGCACCGGTGTGTGCATACAAGTACTGCACCGGTGTTGTACACTTAAAGTCAAACACTCAAGGGGGCTTTAACAGTATACGCAGCGGAAGAGTTAAAAATAATTAAGCACCGAGGTTTTTTGCTTAGAATGCACCGGTGCGTTATTAATAAGAAGCACCAATGTTGTATACAATAATATGCACCAGTGTATTACTTGGAAAAAACTCTTAGATGCATTAAAAATAGAAAGCACCCTTGTTTTTTAGTAACAAACAAGGGCTGATGCTTATCAATAACACAAAAGAATCCATGTTTATTAATAACACAAACACATCGGTGCTTATTAATAATCCTAAAGCACCGGTGCTTATTAAGAACACAAAAGTATCAGTGCTTCGTATACGCTAGATGCACCGAAGGCCAATTTTTTAATGTAATTTTGTGGTATTAAATAAATATTGAAACGATTGCTAATTGATTACATAAAAACATCGGTGCACATTTCTTATGAAACACAAGGGTCCGTTATAATATTAAATGCACCAATGAGATTAATAATTAAAACAAATCGAAAAACATCGAGTGACAATGCAATTATTGTTATTTTTTAATTCTATTATTTATAAAAAAAATTACATATATCTTATATTTTGATTAGTGAATTTGGATATGATGTTTGGATTAATTTGTTATATCATCATATTTTGCATCTCTTCATTATAATATTTAGTCATCCATATATTTAATCAGCGATATAACATTTCACAACAACATTGGACAACGCAATAGAATAAATTAAAAGATATTTTATTACAAGAATAAAAGGGTCTTTCTCATACAAATTGAGACACTTATCGGTAATCCCTTGTATTTCAATCGGGACACTATGTCCATTACATCAAACAAAATTGTCTGATTTTCACAGATAATGATTTCAAAAAAATACAATTGCAGCTTGCATTGATATCCAAATATATCGGTCATCATTCTTCACTGGCACTGTTGTTAGTCCGCGAGCTACTTCCATGCCTTGGGTTATTTTACTAAATACTTGGTTGATTGCCTTGATTGTTTTCATCTTCTTCAAGTTCCATCTACAAACATAAAAATAAACTGTAATGAGTCTATCTACATTGGTGAGAATAATGAAAATTGAAATAAATAATATACATGAATGTAAATTGAAAAGCGATGTAGCTGCAAAGAAAGAATTGACTCATGAATCATACAGATATGTTCAAAATCAAATCTCTTTCTTTGTTTGAACAATTCTTTTGTTGGCTCGGTTCCATACTTTGTTTCCTGCAAGTTTTTGTTAAACATGATAGCCTAACTAAGAGGGGAGGGTGAATCAATTATTTAATATTGTGTTATTTTCTTTAAAGTGATTACTTAATGAACACATATTATGTCTTTTACTATATGTCTTGCTGAAAAACATTCACATCAATTAACATGCACTCATATAAATAGACAATGACACAAAGATTTTCATGAGGAAACCCAAAAGGGAAAAACCTCTTCTTCTTATGAATGAAAGACAAGCTCCAACTTCTCTTTACATTCTTATTTTATGTGGGCTACAACCCAGATAAGGCTGCTACCTCTGTTTCTTCAGCACCTACTGAGTGGAAGCTACAACTCCCAGATGTACAAGAACCAACTTGTACAGGAGACTTTTACAGTTGTAGGGACCAGAAATAAACAATCCTAATAAAATCCATACAACTACACGTAACATTTCTAACATAGAATTTCTTTGAGTGCGTAAATAATTCATTTAGATTCAAATAAGCTTATAATATTTCAGCAGAATTTAACATTTATCTACAGCATGAAAAAAACTCAGTAATTCATAATAAAATACCTGCTTCTGATGCTAATTCCCATCGGTATGGTTGTCCTTTCCTTGTTGCCTTGCCTAGCCTACTACACTGACCCAACTCTGCCGAAACCGACTAACCTCCGAGCCAGCTAGGAGCAGTCTGTCCGGCTCCCTAGCTCCAGGAAACCGAAAGGAATCCTAGCCCCCATGCCCAAAACCCCCAGCAACCTGGTGCCCCCTGCAATGGTTCACCAAAAAATGTAGAACCCAACAACAAAACCAGAAAATCCAAAAAAACAAAACTACAGTCTCTCCTCGCCCTAATTCTTCCTTCCCCCTTTTCTCATAATGCCCTCCCGTAGGACTCTTCCCCCGTCATATCTTCCCCTTCACCGATGCTCCTCCCCCTCCCCCTCATTAATTTCCTTATCTCCTCCTTTATTACCTTATCCCCCTTCTTTAATTTCCTTATCCCTTCTTTATTACCTTATCCCCCTTCTTTAATTACCTTATCCTTAATTTAATGCTTCATTCCCCCCTTGCACACGTAAAGTATTTATTAAAATAAATTAAAATTATTAACCCCTTTAATTCATTACTCAAATAATTAATGAGTTAATTAATTAATTAATTAATCATTGATAGATATGAACAAGTAATTAATAATTAATTAATTAATTAATATTATTAAGAAATAATTATTGTTTAACTAAACATATTAGGACAGTCAGATTATCAAATTAATTATAATTAATAATCCATATGCATCTATTTAACCAGGGTTGTTACATACACCCACCCCTCAGGAAACTTCGTCCCGAAGTTAAGGTATCTCATGGTACAAAGGAAAAGAAACATGGTTCACACATTCATAACATTTAACTAACACTATTAGTAAGTAAGTCAAGAAAACTCATACATACTAGTGTATGTGTACAAGAAATGCATGTGTAGCTAGTACATACAAGTCTCGTGCATGTACTAATAATCAATAACTATCACCCTTTGGTAATTTATGTATGCATCCAATCCAATCAACCAGACTAGTCTTTTATAAAAGACATTAAACCAATCAAATGTTTGTGAAATACTTTAATTACAATTATCCTAGTTCAACAATTTTATTTAGACAACTGTGGTTTAGTTACGTAATTATGAATATTCATATATACACATTCTCTTTTAGAAGGGAAAACATTAAATTCCACCATCAGACAAATCTCCATACTTTCTCAACTATTTCTACTCATTCTTCCTCCCTAACTTACTTCCATCTCCATTCATATCCTTCCTCTGCTAGACTATCTTGGAGCGTCAACTATATTGACCTAACTCCAAATAGACCCCGTAAGTGGAAGTGTCACTATCTCGACCAAACTTCCCCAGCAGGCAACTAACAGTCATCATCACACGTCTTGGGGATCGTGAGCTAACACTGTCCTCCCATGACTTTAGGTTTCGGAGGATACACGGTGGGAAATGCCTCCACCCCTCCTAATAATAACCAGGGTCCACACCCTACAATGGAATATACAGTGGCACCGTGTTGTTGGGAGTTTTGTCATCATTTATTCGGTTTTGGGCAGTCTCATTACCTGAAATCCTGCATTGGTCCACATATCATAGCAATGCATCCAAACCAATATAATCTCATATACAAATATTCATACCGTAATTTTTCTCGGCTAGTGGTCATGACATTCACTTTCATCATTATCATCCCTTGGCTATCTCATAGCCCATGACCCGCAGATTAGTCTGTAACACAAACTCATACATCTCTATGTATTATCATCATGTAATTGCATACAATCATTATTTCAATTCGGCATCCATGTACCAACATCTTAACATCAAAGTTTTCAAGTTAGAAATAGATCTCATAATATCCCATAATTCGATTTCGACACCCATTCATTACAATTATCATTTACCAAATAGATTGCATCATATCCAATATCATTCTAATAGCATTAATCATTCATAAAATTTTCATTCTCATAATATGTCGCATCATATACATCATCATCAATAACATTTAAACATTCATAAAATTTACATTCTCACAATATATCGCATCATAACCATCATTATTCAAATACATATAACATTCATAAAGGTTCATACGTCTTAAAAGTTTAAGTGTATCATTCAATAGTTTCTCTGAAAAATATAAAATAAAAGTATGTAGGCCTCAGGTAATCTTGGTTGTCTAAGTCAAAAGGTGGTGTTTCATACACCCCACCTCCGAGAAACATATCCTCGAGGTGGTCAAAAAATTGAGGGATAGTCTCGTCGTAGTGTCTCAGCGTCTTCCCAAGTAGCAGATCCTGGACTATACTTGTCCCATTGGACCTTAACTTGATCTACCAGATAGTTCCTGAGCTATCGAACCCTACGGTCCAATATGCGTAATGGTTCTACCGTGAGAGTTCCCACGTCTGATACCTGCAAATCCTTCCAATTTAGTTTATGTGATCCATCAACAACATAATTACGTAAAACAGATACATGAAATACATTATGATTTTTATGCAAGTGGGGTGGCAGTACGAGACGATAGGCAACGGGTCCAATTTTCTCTTGGATTCTGAATGGTCCTATAAATCGAGGTGACAACTTTGTCCCCTTCCCAAACCGTATGGTACTCTTATTAGGCCTGATACGAATG
>ML824654.1:45224-60100 GCA_009831015.1 Picea engelmannii | reverse complement strand
TCCATGAGAGGGGAACATGTTGGAACTACCCCTAGGCTGATTGTTACAAGTGGAAAATCAGTGATTTGGCCATTGGCAGCCCCTAAAACTCAGGGATTTAGAAATATGTGAAAATTCCCAAGGGAGGGAAAAAGACCTGGGCAAAATTGATAAATATCATATGTGAGGAGGCAGGACGCTGCCAAGTATGCGGAGAAAAGAGACTATGGATTTTCCTTTCTATTATAAGAACTGTTGAGTAAGTGTGAGGAAAGAGGATAACTGCTGGAATTGTGGACATTACCAAGGAGGAGTCTTCCAAATTCGCCCTCATGGATTCATGGTCAGGCTAGGGGGTGAATGGGGCAAGAAATTTTGGCTGCCTATTCTACGGTTAGGAGGAATGTGGTTGCTTCCTTTGCCTTCCCACAAACTGGTTCAAATATGTGGATATACTCCTTCTCTATTTTAAATAATCATTTATACTGGTGATATGTAAATGTTAATTATGTATTGAAGTACTTCCATGGGAGAAATTTGTTGTCTCATAATCCATTTTCTGTAATAGGAAAAATTGTAGGAACATAGTAGGAATTATTTGTTATAGGAACAACTCTAATGCTGTAATGAATGGACTGGTAGAAACGATGGAGGATCTTCATCCGGGATAGAGGTAGAATAGAAATAACAGATCATATTATAAGTCACTGTGTACAGGGCATGACAAGTACAAAAATTATTGTATATGAAAGTATTAAACTAATTAAGCAGATTTTAGCGCAATTGTTTTTAAGAGTTCTGCTTGCCATGAGGTCATACAACTTTAAGTATTCGAAATTTTGTAATTAGACTATTGTTTAATGGCATAAACCGTAGAGAAAAAAATGGGATCCTTCGGGTTAACTATGCTTTGATGTGTAATCTATTGGTGTGTAAGAATGAGACCCAAGTTAGGTAGATATACTTGCATGTTTATATTTCTGTAGGTAAAGATGCAAGACCGTAGCACGTAGCTGAGTTTTCCAATTATTAAACCAGAATCAAGATGAAACTATACCTATGACAGTGAATCGTTATATATAGAGAGAGAGAAAGCTATGGGTCTGTACATACTTATAGGTGGAAATAAGTACGGATGTTAATGGAGAGTTAAAGCGAATTCCCTACAGTAAGAATTATAATATACGCCTTTATGCGCGCACATAGAAGACAGTCAAAATACCTATTGTTATAGCAATCATGAAGATCCAACCTTGCAATTAAAACATAATTAAATGTGCAGAACTGATTACTTTGACAATCTCAGACTCCCTTTTTTTTTTATTGCTTTGTATAGGTTCGCTTAGATGATGATAATGATCTAAGAAATGTCGATGTATAATCAGGAACAGAAATGACCGAGTATTCGTGTATTTCTGTAATAAGCTATACAAAGTAATAACATTACTAAAGTATCGATGCATGACCAGGATACACATTTAATAGGATTATATGCATACATTTGTATATTACTTGATACCTGTACAAAAGTTTAATATTCTGGAGCCCCCTTTTTTTGTTGAGATGTGATTCAAAAGATGTGGGCCTTTGGAAATACATAAATTCTATGCAATGCATAAAAGTTCATACTGTACAGACAACAAATACGGAAATATAGTAGAGAACAACATCCTAACTAAACCTTAGTAAAGTTTCTGGAATTCAAAAGATAAGCAGTATGCAAAATCGAAATAATTTCCAAGGAAGGAATCGAGTCAAAATAACTATCCATGATGATGGTTGAATTCCATTTGAGAAAATCTGTGCGCACGCCCCCTTTTTGGCACTCTTCTCTGTTCTAAACCAACGCACACCTTTCGCGTTTCGAGGTTTTGGGACTCCTGCTTGCGATCTCTCGAAGAATTCTTGTCCTTCCAACTCCTGGTCGCCGAAACGCCGAAAAGGGCTTAACGGTTCTGGATTACCCCTTAGCCCCCATACACGTGACCACCACTCTGTGAATTGGTGCTATTCCTCCAAATGCTTTTGGGGTTTCATGATTCTGGATGCAACGTTTCTAGGTCCTTCGAACTCCTGGACCCCGAAATGTTGAAATCTCCCCCTTGAGAGATCAATGGTCCAGAGTACTCTTGAACCAACGACCACGATCCCACTGGATCGATGACCCACAACCTTTCGGGATTTTCCCCAAACCTTGACCACTCACCATGTGTCCTCCTTGATGAACAGTGTCGATCATTTCGCAATTTCACGAGTCGAGACTTCTTGTCTCACGACCCCTTCTCCTTGAACTCCCAGTGTCCAAATCCCTGGTGGGCTTGGATCTTTGACACTTGTCCTCCAAAATGGACGGTCCCGATGCTTTCGGGACTTGAAGAGCCCTCTTCCTTGTGTTGTTATGAGGTTTAAACCTCGTGCACCTTTTCTAGATCTGATGGCTCATGACAAATCGATACTTATCCCTTGAATTTTCTCCCATCCGTTCTACCCTTCTGTGATGCTTCCTAGGGATTAAACCCCTCGCACCTCCCTCTGGATCCGACGGCCATCGGACCTTGGTGCTATATCTAACGGTCCAAATCCTTTTTCATATGCACCTCCTAGGGACTGAACCCCATGCACGTATCTTGATCCAGCGACTCTCAGGCCACCGTGCTCCAAATTCGATGGCTGGGGCAATTTTGCAAACCGGGAGTTCACGATGTAGCGACTCCATAATCACCTTCCGCTCCAAACCCCAAACTCCAAAATAGAGAAATTCAATGCCTTAGAGTGTTGGAAGACACTCGGCCTTAATCTCCTCGCTGCTATGCAAGATCCAACGACTCTCGCAACTTCGGTCCTTCTCCCCGAAGTGTCTCCACTGTTCATTTCAGTTGCTCTCCTGCGCGACCTCTCAGAGATTAAACTATGTGCGTCCAGATTCTTTTGATCTAATGGCAGTTGTGCACAACCCTGAGCTTTAACTCTCTGAACCTCAAAGATTCCTTCGACCTAAGTTTAGATATTGCCTATATACATATAAGTATGTTGGAGTAGTTTGAGAGTTAAGGGAAGTGATAGAATTATGGACAAAATTTATCCACATAATCTTTTCTGTTCAAAGTAAACTAGACTGGTGTAATAATGTCATTATGGACAGAAATGAATCTTACCTTCTCTTAAATTCTAAGCTTAAACGAAATTGAATTATGTCATAGAACTTTTTTTTTATGGTGAATTTGAGGTACATTACATATGGTATCAGAGAAAATGATACAACACTGGGCCTGAATAGGGCCACATTAGCTACTTAGTATACATTCTGATGTATGAAAAACTAATAAATCTTATGGTCCAAACAAAAATCCCTTTCTGGTTTTTGTAAATTATGGCAGCTGAGGAGGGTGCAGAAATTAGGATGGAAGGAAATCTGCAACAAGGACCTCTGGGAGATCCAAGACAGAACAACGATGGAAGGTCATCCGTGAAGGTGTTGGAAACAATGAGGAATCTTATTGTTGAACTACAGGTTTTCAAGGTCGACAATGAAAAATTGAAGAAAGTGCAGTAGGAACAACAAGAGATAAATGAAGTCCTGTTGCGTAGTATAGTAACCAAGAAAAGCCCAAAAGACGATAACCATGATGAAGAAGTCAGAAAAAGGGCCTCCAAGAATTCTGGACTGGAAACGAAAAAAGGAGACAGTTCGTCTGAAGGGACACCTTCAGTTGAGGACAAAACTATACCAGACAAAAAAAGAAAACAAGTAGACCAGCTTGAAGGAGAATTTAAAAAGAATAAACCAGCTACCTTTGATGGAGAATCCAGGACAGGAGAAGAAGTTGAGGTATGGTTGTTGGACATCAAAAAATACTTCCATATCTACAACTATTCCAGCAACATGAAGGTTAGAATGGCCATCTACAATCTAAAGGGGAAGGCTAGCATTTGGTGGCAGGACCTGAAATTGGCCAAGGGCCTAAAGGATAAATAGTTGGAATGGTTCGACTTTAAGAAGTATTTCAAGAAACAATACCTTTCTGAAAGCTATTATGAAAGGAAGACAAAAGAATTTTACGAGTTATGACTTGGACAGATGACGATGGAGGACCTTATAAATAAATTTATGGAACTACTAAGGTTCGTACCGTACATCCAGGAGGATAAGGTAAAAATCCAGCGATTCTTAAGGTGTTTATCATAGGCCTACCAGGACAGAATTAAGTTTGACAGCCCCAAATCCTTGAGTGAGGTATTCAGGAAAGCACGAATGTGCTATGACTAGTATAAATAGTGGGTAGAGTTTCCCAAGACCTGGAAGGATAAGAAGCAAGATCGAATGAACCAGCAGAAGAAGGGATACCAACCAACTCCTTATCGGAATGCAACAAAAAGTTTCCCAAGGAAGGATTTTCACTCCAATCATCAAAATACGCAAGGTAGCGGTAAACCAATAAACCTGGGAATGAAGAAGTTTGGGGACAACTCCTGCGAGACATTAAAGTGTTGGGAGTGTGGAGAGCCTCATCTAAGGAGAAATTGTCCACGTTCAATTGCACCAAACATAAATATTGTTCATAATTTGCAGGAATCCTCGACAGTGGGAGACGTGGGCAGAAGTCTGGATCGGATAAATGTAACCATAGATGGTCGACAAGCTGACCACCAATCCTCAGTGGTAGAAATCGAAGGTAAAATCAATGACACTCAAATTATTGTTTTAATTGACCCTGGAGCTACGTTAAGTTATATTACTTCCATTGTAGTAGAGTCGAATAAACTTAAGAAATTGAAGCACGCAAAATCATGGCTTGTACAACTAGCAACAGGTACTAAAAGGAAAGTAATTGACTTTATTTATGATCTTGAGTTCAGCTTAGATGGTCAAAAGATAAGGACCAATTTGAACATCTTACCACTAGGATCTTATGATATGATTATCGGGATGGATTGGTTGGAACAAGAAGTACTAAACTGTTATACAAAGATACTTAGCTATAAAGATAATTTTGGCACTGTTAGAACAGCCCAACGCATACCAAAACCTGTATCAGTTAGACAAGTTTCAGCGATGCAACTCAAGAAATGTATTAGAAAGGGATGTCAAGTTTATGCCATCCAAGTGATGACTCTATTAGGAAAAGAAGATAAGCCCAAGTTAGAAGACTTGGTTGTCCTACGTGAATTCAGAGACATGTTTGTGGATGAGATACTAGAATTACCTTCTAGAAGGGAAATAGATTTCTCCATAGACTTACTACCTGGATCAGCCCCTATCTCAAAATAACCCTACCAAATGAGTCTACCAGAACTGACAGAATTAAAAATACAATTACATGAATTGTTGGACAAAGAGTATATCAGATCGAGTGTCTCGCCATGGGGAGCACCAATCCTCTTTGTGAAAAGGAAAGATGGTACCCTAAGACTATGTATCGATTATAGACAACTGAACAAAATGACCATTAAGAAAAAATACCCCTTACCAAGGATAAATGATCTGTTCGATCAAGTTGGTGGGGCCAGGATCTTTTCAAAATTGGATTTACGATCTGGTTATCATCAAGTTAGGATAAAGGATGAGGACATAAAAAAAAACGCTTTTCAAACAAGATACGGACACTATGATTTTGTAGTCATACCTTTCAGACTCACTAACGCACCAGCCACATTTATGTGCTTGATGAACAACTTTTTCAGTCAGTACTTAGACAAGTTCATAGTAGAATTTATCGACAACATTCTGGTCTATTCTAAAATGGAGGAGGAACATGATGAACACTTAAGAATAGTTCTGCAAACATTAAGGAAACACAAACTATACACAAAATTCAACAAATGCGACTTTTATCAAAAAGAAATACAATATTTAGGACATATCATTTCCTCGGAAGGTATTGTCGGAGACTCAGAAAAGATAAAATCCATTAAGGAATGGCCAGTACCTAAGGATGTGGCAGATATCTGGTCATTCATGGGAATCACCGGATATTATCGTAGATTTATGGAAGGGTTTTCCAAGACAGCCTACCCTATCACGTCATTACAAAAGAAAGGGACCAAGTTTAACTAGTCGCAAAAGTGTCAAGACCGTTTTAACAAGCTGAAAGAATTATTGACATCGACACCCTTTTTGAAGGTAGCAGACCCAGACAAAGACTTAACAGTATGTGTTGATGCAAGTAAAGAGGGACTAGGTGGTGTTCTAACTCAGGAAGGGCACGTGATTTGTTACGAGTCCCAGAAATTAAAATAAAATGAGTGAAATTATGTCACTCATGACTTAGATTTGGCAGCAGTAATACATGCCTTAAAAATGTGGTGACACTATATAATGGGTAGAAAATTCCTACTATTGATGGATAATAGTGGGGTGAAATATATGTTTAACCAACCAAACCTTAATACAAGACAAGCAAGGTGGCTAGCCTTCCTGAGCGAATTCAACTTCGAGGTCAGACATATCAAGGGTAAGAAAAATAAAGTAGCAGACGCTTTAAGCAGAAGAGTCCATGGGTTATTTGAGATAAATAGCAGCAGGGCAAAAAGCGATCTAGAACAAAGAATAAGGACAACAAGTATTAACGACAGAAATTGCACTAAGGTGATGGTAGAATTTCAAAACAGTATCGATAACTCAAATAAACCAGATCTAAGTATCGATAAGAAGGGACTATTATGATTTAAAAACAGACTTTACATACCAGATTCAACAGAGTTAAACTTAACTATTTTAGACAAAGTGCATAAGAAACCATATTTTGGCCATCCAGGTTACTAGAAAACCATAACAGCACTCAAAAAACTATTTTACTGGACTAATATGAAGGGCGAAACAACATAAAACTTGTCTAGGTTCCAAGATTATCAGCAGGTTAAGGCCGAGCACCAGCACACAACTGACCTATTACAGTCATTACCAGTACCAGAATGGAAATGGGAGACTATATCACTAGACTTTATAACAGGTTTGCCTAAAACTCAGAAACAAAATGATTCTATCATGGTTGTAATCGATAAACTCAGTAAGTCTGCACACTTTATTCCTATAAAGTCTACTTTTAAAGCTATAAGAATTGCTAAAATATTCATGAAAGAAATTTTTAGACTGCATGGTATTCTTGAAATGGTGATTTCAGATAGAGACATAAAATTTACATCCGCTTTTTGGAAGGAATTGTTTGCAGGGCTAGACACTAACTTGAATTTCAGTACAAGCTATCATCCACAAACGAATGGATAGACCGAAAGGACAAACCAAATCATAGAGGATATGCTTCACATGTATGTAAGAACAAAACCAAGCAAGTGGGAAGACTACCTGCACTTGGTAGAATTTGCATATAACAATGGGTACCAAACTTCGGCTAAGTTGAGCCCTTTCGAAATACTGTATGGTAGAAAGTGTACGACTCTAGTTAGCTGGGATAACCCGACTGGCAAACTCATGGTTGGACCAGAGATGCTCCAAGAAATGGAGAACATGGTAAGAAAGGTACAACAGAACTTGAAAGAAGCACATGACAGACAGAAGAGCTATGTAGATCAGAAAAGAAGACACTTGGAATTTCAAGTAGGAGACCATGTTTATTTGAAGGTCAAAGCCCGAAAGAGCTCATTGAAGTTATGGAATTGTGCCAAGCTAGCACCCAAGTTTTGTGGGCCCTTCGAGATACTAGCTCGAATTGGACTCGTAGCATATCAACTTGCACTTCCAGCTAATATAAGAATTCATAATGTATGTCATGTTTCTTTGTTGAAAAAGTATATTCATGACCCTACTCATATTATTGATTGGAACTTGGTGCAGGTGGAACCCGAAGGTGAGTTCCATGTGGAACCCCTGCACATTCTGGACCAGAGAGAAATAACACTTCGAAACAGAGTCGTCGCTCAGGTAAAGGTGCAATGGAAGCACTTTAGTCCTGAGGAGGCCACTTGGGAGTTGGAGGGAGATTTGCGGAAATCTCATCCAACCCTGTTCCAAGAAAGGAACGAACACTAAGGACAGTGTTTTATCTAAGGGGGGGAGGATGTGATATCCCCAAAAATAAAATATTTTTGAAATTTAAATTCATTGGAAATTTATTTCGTTTTTAGTAAATTTGAATTTGGAATTTTTTTTCCATTTATGGCAATTCCGAATTTCGAATTTAATAATTGTAATTAATTAACATTATTGTTGGGCAGAGACCTGATTTGGCCCAACTAACTATTTGACTATGACACTTGTATGAAAACATAATATTTTATATTGATTGCAAGAGGACAAATGGAACAACCATGTTGAATTTAGCTGACCATGAGTCCATGAGAGGGGAACATGTTGGAACTACCCCTAGGCTGATTGTTACAAGTGGAAAATCAGTGATTTGGCCATTGGCAGCCCCTAAAACTCAGGGATTTAGAAATATGTGAAAATTCCCAAGGGAGGGAAAAAGACCTGGGCAAAATTGATAAATATCATATGTGAGGAGGCAGGACGCTGCCAAGTATGCGGAGAAAAGAGACTATGGATTTTCCTTTCTATTATAAGAACTGTTGAGTAAGTGTGAGGAAAGAGGATAACTGCTGGAATTGTGGACATTACCAAGGAGGAGTCTTCCAAATTCGCCCTCATGGATTCATGGTCAGGCTAGGGGGTGAATGGGGCAAGAAATTTTGGCTGCCTATTCTACGGTTAGGAGGAATGTGGTTGCTTCCTTTGCCTTCCCACAAACTGGTTCAAATATGTGGATATACTCCTTCTCTATTTTAAATAATCATTTATACTGGTGATATGTAAATGTTAATTATGTATTGAAGTACTTCCATAGAAGAAATCTGTCGTGTCATAATCCATTTTCTGTAATAGGAAAAATTGTAGGAACATAGTAGGAATTATTTTTTATAGGAACAACTCTAATGCTGTAATGAATGGACTGGTAGAAACGATGGAGGATCTTCATCCGGGATAGAGGTAGAATAGAAATAACAGATCATATTACAAGTCACTATGTAAAGGGCATGACAAGTACATAAATTATTGTATATGAAAGTATTAAACTAATTAAGAAGATTTTAGCGCGATTTTTTTTAAGAGTTTTGCTTGCCATGAGGTCATACACCTTTAAGTATTTGAAATTTCGTAATTAGACTATTGTTTAATGGCATAAACCATAGAGAGAAAAATGGGATCCTTCAGGTTAACTATGATTTGATGTGTAAGCTACTGGTGTGTAAGAATGAGACCCAAGTTAGGTAGATATACTTGCATGTTTATATTTCTGTAGGTAAAGATGCAGGACCTAGCACGTAACTGAGTTTTCCAATTATTAAACCAGAATCAAGATGAAACTATACCTATGACAGTGAATCGTTATATATAGAGAGAGAGACAAAGCTATGGGTCTGTACATACTTATAGGTGGAAATAAGTAAAGATGTTAGTGGAGAGTTAAAGAGAATTCCCTACAGTAAGAATGATAATATACGCCTTTATATGCGCACATAGCAGACATTCAAAATGCCTACTATTCTAGCAGTCATGAAGATCCAACCTTGCAATTAAAAGCATAATTAAATGTGCAGAACTGATTACTTTGACAATCTCAGACTCCCCTTTTTTTTTTTTATTGCTCTATATAGGTTCCCTTAGATGATGATAATGATCTAAGAAATGTCGATGTATAACCAGGAATGACAATGACTGAGTATTCGTGTATTTCTGTAATAAGCTATACAAAGTAATAACATTACTAAAGTATCGATGCATGACCAGGATACACATTTAATAGGATTATATGTATACATTTGTATATTACTTGATACCTGTACAAAAGTTTAATATTTTGAAGCCCCCCTTTTTTTGTTGAGATGTGATTCAAAAGATGTGGGCCTTTGGAAATACATAAATTCTATGCAATGCATAAAAGTTCAGACTATACAGACAACAAATACGGAAATACTGTAGAGAAAAACATCCTAACTAAACCTTAGTAAAGTTTCTGGAATTCAAAAGATAAGAAGTATGCAAAATCGAAATAATATCCAAGGAAGGAATCAAGTCAAAATAACTATCCATGATGATGGTTGAATTCCATATGAGAAAATCTGCGCGCGTGCCCCCTTTTCGGCTCTCTTCTCTATTCTGAACCAATGCACACCTTTCGCGTTTCAGGGTTTCGGGACTCCTGCTTGCGAGCTCTCCTAGACTTCTTGTCCTTCCAACTCCCAGTCGTCGAAACGTTGAAAAGGGCTTAACGGTTCTGGATCACCCCTTAGCCTCCGTCCACGTGACCACCACTCTGTGACCTGGTGCTATTCCTCCGAATGGTTTTGGGGTTTTGCGATTCTGGATGCAACGATTCTAGTTCCTTCTAACTCCTGGACCCTGAAATGTCGAAATCTCCCCCTTGAGAGATCAATGGTCCAAAGTACTCTTGAACCGACGACCATGATTGATCAAAAAATGAAGAAGACTTGTATTCTTGAAAATATTTGCAAGTAAAATTTATGTGTTAAAATGAAAATGGATCAAATTTTCAAACACAACTTGATTAGAATTTACTCATTCAAGATGCATATATACATCAACAATAACAGTGAACAAAAAACACATAACACAACAAATGATAAAGGAGTTCACCCCTCTCTTGGGCTACATCTCCTGGTCCAGCTTCCAATGGATCTTTTGTATTATTTTCTCAAAGTGATAAAAAAATGTTCTTTACAATGCTCAAAATTCCAAAAATATTGCTCCAATGGCTTCAGAACGTCCAAAAACCCCTAGCTGAGCTTTTTCGGCACCTCGTTTGGCCAAAAATTGAAGATAGGCTTCCTGGAAGTCCCCCTTCAAACTTGGTGTCTCTGCATCTACAAATCGCACCCTTGTTGGCTCAACCTAGCCCACAGACATATTTAAGCGGAAAAACTTAGCACCAAACGCAACCGCGTGAACCGTGCAAATAGTAGGACGGTTACAAGCGCACCTAGCCCCTAACCGCAAGGGCTATGGTCGTATGACCCATATGACCACGCACAAGTGCAAACATAGGCCCCTGTTTCCACAAACCAATGGTTTAACAACAAGTGGCGGGTCGTTTGTATAACTGTTGAACCAAATTCAAACCAAATCGCACATGCGCATTTATGACATAACATGTGGTCATATTACAACAATGTATGCATCCAGGGGCTGGGGCTAAGCCCCAGCCCGGACCCCCGTGCCAATACCTAAACAATTCAAACTTAAATTTATTTAAAACCATACATATATCAAGGCATATGGTGTGGCACATTATCAATGCAAACTTTGCAAAGGTTTTGCTCGTGGGTGGAGGTCACAGGTTCGAACCCGGTGGACTCCAATAAAGTTTTATACAAGCAACAAATAACATGGTGCCACGTGGCAACCCATGACTAGGCCACGTGGCATCGTACAACCAACCAAATACTGCCACATGTAACACTATCATTCGTCCACATCTGCCAACTGTCTACCACTTAGCCCTGCCACGTGTCGTACGGACTACCACGTCAGCAGTCATACGAATTGTACAGTCAGCATCCCTTTTTTTGCTTGTTTGTCATTTTGAACAGAACGCGATATCTCTCACTCTCGACATCCTTTTGAACCCAAACGAGTTGCGTTGGGTTTGTAACGACGAGACCTACGCTCTCATTTGATTTGAAGTGATTTCGATCACTTTGAATTTTTGAGCAAAATTTGATCCCCTAGATCACACCTCCCCATTGGAAATCTTTTGGACCTCCAAAAGACTATTTTCAGTCTATTTGAAGATGAGGGTATAGTTCCCTCACCTTTCCAACCTCAAGCCACTTGGCTTTGCTTGGATTTGTACCTTTAAGACCAACTCGAAGATACTCCACATTTCCTCATTTTGAAGTTCGCATTCTCCTTTCAAGGATGGCGTCTTCATGCAGTTCTGTAAGATATTCTGGGGAAAAATCATCTATAGAAGTAATCTTAACATGCTCTCCTACATGCTCTCCTGAAAGGAGGCTCATACAATTTCAAATTCTCAACATTAACAACTGCATACATTTGCATATAAGGAGGGAAATCTAAACGAAAGGCATTGTTACCAATCTTGTCAATAATCTTGAAAGGACCATATCGAATTGGTTTCAATTTTTTACCTTCTCCTTTAAGCCTCTCCTTACTGATGTAAATCCAAACTTCATCTCCAACTTGGAAACTGTGATCAACACGATGCTTGTCATGTCTCGTCTTTTACTTGGCTTGACTCTTTTCCAACTGCTCTTGCACCATTTGATGTATCGACTCAATTTGTTCAATGAACTTTTCTGCCCTATCAGTGTCATATTGACCATCAATAGGAATATCCTTCCCAAAGATAAAATCTAAAGGAGATTTGGGCAAATAGCCAAAACATGCTTCAAATGGTGACGTCTGAGTTGAAGAGTGCTTAGCTCGATTGTAAGCATGTTGAATGTAGTGTAAATGTTCATCCCAAAGTTTAGGATGCTTGCTGCAATAAGCATGAAGAAGATGCACCACCATTCTATTTACCACTTTTGTCTGACCATCTGTTTACGGATGAAAAGATGTGCTCTTTTTCAGTTTGGTGTCCATGAGTGCCCATAAACTCAACCAAAAACTTCCAACAAATCGAGAATCCCAGTCAGAAATAATGGATTTAGGCAATCCAAAATGCACCCAAACATTTTGAAAGAACATTTGTGTCATTTGTTCAGCTGTAACCTGCTTCGTACAAGGCATCAAAATACACATTTTTCTAAATCAATCAACCACAACATATAGATAATCATGATTTCGTCTAGACATAGGTAGACCTCCTACAAAATCCATAGAAATACTTTCCCAAGGACGAGAAGGAACTGGAAGTGGAGTATACAAACCCAACTTTCGATTTCTAGGTTTACTTGTGGCACATAACGAACATCCTCGAACATATATCGAAACACTTTCATTCATTTTATGCCAGTAGCAGTATCTTTGTAAATTAGCCATTGTCTTGCCTACACCAAAATGACCAGCAATAAGAGAAGAATGAGCTTCTCTTATGATGTTGATTCTTTCCCCCTGTGGAATACATAGCTTTCCAAGATGATACAAAATATTATCATGCACATGGTAATCCAATTCCTCAACATGGTTATAATGACACAAAGTTTCATATATTTCTTTAAAATCAGTATCCAAAGCATATTGCTCAACATAACTTTCATGCATGATAGGACTATTCTTAAGAATAACTGAAGCACTAATAATAGGCCTTTAAAGCATATCAGAAACGTTATAATAAATGCCCTTCTTATACCTAATAACCAAGTGGAACTGTTGTAGAAAACACATCCATCTGAAGTGCCTAGCTTGTTGTAACTTTGTTTGTGATTGTAAGTATTGCAGTGGTTGATGATCAGTGTGAATAATGGTTTCTTTCCCCAACAAATAATGTTTCCAATTTTTCACACTTTGTACCAATGCATACAACTCCTTATCATAAGTAGGATAGTTAATCACGACACCATTAAAAGTTTCAAAATGAAAACAAATGGGCTTACCATGTTGTAGCAAAACTGATCGCATTGCATAATTTCTTGCATCTGTTTGGATTTCAAAAGGTTGTCTTAAATTTGGAAGTGCAAGAACTAGCGCTGAACTGATCTTCTCTTTCAAAGTATCAAAAGCCTTCTGTTTCTTGCCTCCCCATTGAAAAACTTTCTGGACACTTGTCACTGCATGTAATGGAGTTGCAATGGAAGAAAAGTTAGCAATAAACTTTCTCCAATATTGGGTTTCTCCCAAAAAACTTCTTACCTCTGTCACATTGTTGGGATTGGGCCATTCCAATATGACTTTGACCTTGGAAGGATCAATTTTTAATTCGCCTCCACCAACAATATGCCCTAAGTAAATAAGTGAAGTCTTTCCAATTTCACATTTGGACATCTTCAAAAACAACTTTTCCTTTCTCAAAACATCCAAAACTTGTTTCACATGTTTAACATGCTCTTCACGAAATTTGCTAAAGATCAAAATATCATCCAAGTAGACAATAATACAATCATCAAGAAAATGCCTTAAGACATCATTCATAACTCTCATAAAAGTAGTAGGTGCATTGCAAAGTCCAAAAGGCATTACCATCCATTCAAACAAACCTTGCTTAGTTTTGAAAGTTGTCTTCCATGTGTCTCCCTCGGCAATCCTGATCTGATGATATCCACTTCTCAAATCTAACTTAGTAAAATATTTAGCATCTTTCAATTGATCAAGCAAATCATCGATTATGGATAGAGGATAACGATTCTTTACCGTAATTTTGTTCAAAGCCCTGAAATCAACACACATATGCCATGTACCATCTTTCTTTGGCACTAACACAATTGGAGATCCACATGGCGATGATCTTGGTACAATAACCCCTTTGTTGAGCAACTCTTGGATTTGTTTTTTAATTTCGGCATTTTCCATGACTGACATTCTGTACATACCAATGTTTGGAAGAGGACAATCTTGTTGCAATTGAATTTCATGTTGGATACCCCTTTTTGGAGGTAATCCCTTCGGTTCCTTAAACATTTCATCATATTGATTAACAACCTTATATAGATCAGATTTCAACTTTGTATCACAACCTTGGAAAACTTTGTTTTCAATATCATCTTTGTGTTTAATCATTAAGAGAACAAAATTCTTGCTAGCATTGACTAATCTCTTCATTTGTCCCGCATTTACAAGTGATAAATTCATCTTCTTTGTATGGGATCTAACAATGTACACAACTCCATTCTTAAACAAATGATACTTATTCTCATGACGATGAAAAATAGCTTTCCTATCATATAAATATGGGCTTCCCAACACAATACCACAGATATCCAAAGGAATAACATCAAGCTCTACCTCATCAACAAAATGTGCA
>ML824654.1:0-12915 GCA_009831015.1 Picea engelmannii | reverse complement strand
AACTGAGCATAACACTCAGGACCTATCTCCATTGTGGCTGGGTTTTCATCTTCAGTGGTAAGGCTATTTGACAGGTATGCATCTGAAGGTTTAAATCTGGTTTACATGAACTCCTTAGTTTATTATTTTAACTCTGTCATATAGAAAGGAAGCCTTTTATCACTGTTAGTTTGTGCTTGTTACACTTGAAAGTTTTTGCTTACTATTTGCTTCAGTATTGACATATAGATATGTTGTTATACTTGAAGAGTTTTAGCTTCTCTGTTTGCTGTAAGATTCTTTTAGAGATCTGTTAGAGGATAGTTGTTATATCTTTAGAGAGTTCTAATATCACTGTTTGGGTTCTGAGTAGTGACTCTCATTGTTTGAGCTTACTGTAGAAATAAATGAGCTTTATCTAACCTTTTAAGATCTGAGATTTATTTTTACTGTCACTGCTTACCTTTGACATATTTATATATGTTGTTGATGCTTCAGATATAGAGTTGTCTTGTTTAAAAGTAAAAAGTGACTGTTGTTTTCAACTTACCCTAATATTCTAACAGATATGTACAAAAAATTTTATTGCTAATTTTTCTTAAATGCAGGGAGAAAACCTTATAATATGATCAAATGATCAATTCTTCAAATTCCATCCCGTTCCATATTGCTCAAATTCCATCGTTGAATTCTCCCTTTCCATCTCCAATAAGTTTAACTTATTTTATTATGTTTCAATTATCTAATTGAATTTTTTTTTATCCATGTCAATATGAATAAAAATGTATCCAAATTTGCAGGATCTCAATTCATAGTCGAGTTTAGATACCGAAAATATTCTAGTATCGGTTCAAAAATGTCGGAAGGTCTTATCAGGAGCAACATATCACAAGAAGTTGGTAGATGAAAATGGACATTCGCTTTACCCTGCCAATTGTGACATTACATCTTCCCGCCGCAATCCGGGGTGGATGATGGTAATAATTGTTTGGTATAATGTAATTTGAACAAACAAATTATTATATTGTGCTTACTAATATCATCGATATACTAATGTTCAATATTTTTGAAATTAGGATTCTGATGATGAGTGACCTACCTACCATCTTTCGTTGCACCACACAACAATGTCAACCCAAGAGAAAGCTACAATGAGAGCACAACTTGGAGAGGAAGCATACCAAGAATGGTTAAATCAACCACCTATTAAACTCCCACTACGTCCAGATTCACCAATTAGGAATTACTACAACAATAGTATTTCTTTAGAAGTTGGCAAATGTGACAATCAAAAAGAGGTTGGTATGGATGATTACTTATGGGATACGACTGCCATGGGGACAATGTTGCTAGATGCATTCTAGAACGATGATCTAGGGGATGATTCTCATATCAGTGATACCATTTTAAAAATCCTGAAATTTGCTTCCACCACCCCTCTCTTTGGACCTAGTGCCCAGTCAAAGTCTACCCATATTGGGACAACAACGTTACGGTACAACTTGAAAGAAAATTTTGGCATGTCAAACACATGTTTCTCGGCAATATTGAAATTTGAGTTAATTGACCAACAAGTGCCTTGTATTAGTTTTGAGAAATCTTGTCACACAATCAACATTAGAAATGGTTGATTTTATAAACGCTAAATGAACTTGTACATTTCTATTGCCCACTAACTGCAAGTTATTCAAAGATAATTTTTTTCCTAGTGATAATGTTTTTCCCGGTAGTTACGAAGAGGCAAAGCAGTTGTTGAAAATGTTGGGTGTTGAGTATATATAATATCATGCATGTTCAAATGATTGTATTCTATATATAGGAGAATATGCATACAAAGAGATATGTTTGAAATGTGGGTATTCCAGGTACCATAAATAAATAAAAAATGGTAAATCGCATGGTCTTCCTCATAAGATATTGAGGCACATGCCTATAATCCCAAGGATTCAAAGGCTCTTTAGTTGCAAATAATTAGTTTTGTTGCATGGATGGCATGCCTCGCACAAAGTTTGGGAGTTGGGAGTCATGTGAATCCCAACAGATTCAATAGCCATGAAGCATATATAGGATACATGGCCAGAAAAATTCAAGGATGAAGAACGAATTCTACGACTTAGCATAGAAATGGATGGTGTGAACCCATATTCCCTTAAAAACACCAACTATTCTATTTGACATGTTGTAGTGATCAATAACAATATCCCCCCATGGTTTTCCATGAAGAATGAACATATTATGTTGGCTCTTATAGTCCCTGGTAGAAGACAAGTGAATAATATGGATGTATACCTACAACCATTGGTAGATGAATTTAAGAAATTATGGGAAGGGATACATGTATATGATGTATCAAGACCCATCGCAACAAAAAGGCATTTTACATTGTATGGAATATGTGATTACATCACACATGATTATCCAGTATTAGGAGTTTTCTCTGGTAATTAACATGTTTATTGGTTTTTTTATATACATAAAAATATTTATTTGCATATTTAATTTGTTGTTATTGACGTTCTATTATTAAACGATAACGTGCTATGTATACAATAATTTTGCAAGTCTTGTAACTAAATGTTATCATGGATGTAAATGGTGTGGACCTTCTCTGAAGGCTAGGTTGTCCAACCACCTACGAAATATAGTGTACGACTGCTCGAGGGTATTCCTCCCAGAAGAACACCCTTATAGAATAGAAACATCTGCTTTCAATGGTAAAACATAGAGAACCCAAAGACCTGAAATAATGACACTAGCATAATTTCTTAGAGCATATGAGAGAGAGAAGGAGAAGAAGATTACAAAAATGTTTGATTCAAATGTGGAGCCTATATTCGATGATCCAGGATTCTTCGACACCTATGTTGACAAATTTCCCATTGGGATGAAAAGGAAATATACCTTTTATGAGCTCCCATATTGAGAGCATTTTAAGATTGCCCACTTACTAGATCCCATGCATATATTTAAAAAAAAAATCATCTTCTTTATGGAGGCACATATCATCGAAATAAAGTGACACATTGGCTATGAGGAGAGATCATATTTCTTCAAAAAATAAAAAGAAACCTTGGCCAAGACAAGAAAGTAGAGGAGAGGCTTGTCCCTCTTGGTCTTTCAAAGAAGGTGATGTCCCATGGATTTTGAAGAAAGAAGACATTTCTTTGGCAAAGGAAGTTATATTGTGTGTGAAGGTGCCTCCTTTATATGGGTCTTCCCTATGACGTTGCTTCACTGTGCATCAATACCATTTGTCGAGGTTGAAATCACATGACCATTTGAACCTTCTAAAGGTACGCCATATGTCAAAAATATGATTTTATTGTTTGTAATTTTTATTTTTATGCCATCGAATAAAAAATAATTAATTTTGTATGTGTTTACTCATTATCCTCTACTCATGCGTGGGTGTGGGAACCATGACTTCCCCCAGGACCTAAGGCATTCCATATCTAAATTATTTGCATTTGTACGTTGGATCACATCAAAGGAAATTCATATGGCTAGCATTCCACAGTGGCGTCAAGAGATAGTTGAGATTCTTTTTATGTTTGAGAAGGAACTATTACCAAGTTTCATGGACTTGCGGGTTCATCTTCTAATTCACCTAGTAGATGGGTTTGAATTAGTCAGGGTGGTCTCTTGTCATTGGATGTTTTTTTTAGAGAGGTACATGAAGAAATTGAAAAGTTTTGTTTGTCAAAGGGAAAAACTCTAGAGGTCTATGGCATAGGGGTACATATCATACGAGTCTTTCTAATATGTCAGTGAGTACATCAAGAAGATCGAAAACACACCAGATGCAGTGATTTGGGATGACGAAAGGGATGAAGACAAAAGAGAAGAGGAGCTTCTCCCAACAAATGGAAAAGGCGCTTGATAAAGAGTAAGTGAGTTATCGTTTGTCAAATTTCTACACAGTAAATATTCACATTGAACTTCATAATATATATATTTATGATATCATATGTACTATATGTTGGTTTGATTCCATGAATACATCAACGAATTCATAAATTGATGCCATCAATAAATTCATTCTTTACAATTCAGAGGAAACATAGTCGTGGGTCGCATTGTATGAACATAAGACGAGGAAATGGCAAAGTGGTAGGAAAGAATTCATATAGTTGAATGGTAGAAGCATGCCTTATCCTAATCATTTAAAAGAAAATATTCCAATAATATGCCCCAACAATTGGGTTGTTGACCTAGTTAGAGAGAAATATGATGCATTCGGTCGTTACCCACGTGAAGAAGAGATGCACTAAACATAGGGATTGGTTGCATCATCTCTGTAATAATCTCTTTGTGTACATTTTTAACTTTGTAATGCACATTTGAATTGTAAGTACATATATATTATTTTATATTTTAATGGTCGGGTTATTAGACAGATATTGACATTATGATTTGTTCACTTTTTTATAGGTGCATTTGTTCCCATCTATGTGGGAATATGGACATCATTTTCGCATAGAGGATGTTGATGATGGACACATCACACAAGACTATGGAGTGGAAGTCAAGTTCGACCAATCTAGTCATGCTAGCCACCACGATCAAAACATAATACAGGGGAAGTTAGGTTATGTCATAAAGATACATGAGGTCATTCGAGTGGACTTATCTTCTTTCCAATGTGTTATTTTTAGGTGCAAGTGGTGGGACACCTTTGATCGAAATAATGTAAAGGAAGATCGTGATAGTGGAATGATATGTATCAACTCTAAAAATACGTGGGATAAAGCTAAGGAACCTTATGTTTTCCCAAAACACTGCAACCAAGTGTCTTTTTACCTAGATGTGTTGGATAGGGATTGGTGGTTGTATTAAGACATGACCCTAGATCAAAACATATTTTTGAGAACAACAGTGTTATCATGCCAAGCGAGGAAGATAATCAGGTCGATGACAATAGACAGTGATATATTATACATGTTTTATTTTTTAATTACTTACTTTTATGTTTTCAAATCTATAGTGGATTTAATAATTTGATTATTAAATTTATAGTTTTTTTAGTATTTAATATTTAATATTTCATATGAAATATTATTAATTTTTTGATTGGATGATATAATTAAATGTTATGCGTAAATGATATAAATTATTTTCCATTGTAAATCTAGATGATATTTGAACTTTAATTTTTTTAATTTTAACTTTTACTTTAAAAAACAATATATTATTCTATTATAAATATCAAATATTTTATATAATAATTTTAAAATGTATTTTATAACATAATCCCAACTTCTGTCAACAATTCCTCTTGTTATTGTGGTTGCAATTTGATCCAACACTACTATGGTTGCCTACTACTACTGCAATCCAATTTGTCAAAAAATCTAAGTGTCGCACCATCCAAACCTACTAGTGCATCGGTACTTTGACTGAATGCTCATGCTTTTGTACAATGATCTCCCTCATTTATTGAACTAATTGAGTAGCTAATCCAACCATCATATCCAAACCATGAAAATGAACTTCCCCATGCCCAAATAGTCTTTTCCTTCCTCATTTCAACCACTTTGTACGACCCTCTAGACCAAAGAAAAGATATCTACTATTTCCCCAACTATCAAGTCATCTCGACCTAAATTTTCTAAGGCACCTTCTCATAGGTTCACTAGGCTCCATTGCATGCTCTTATGTAGTGATTTTTCTTGCTACAAAACAATGAGAAGATAATGGAAAGTGGATGCCAAGTCCTCCACTAACATCAAAAATTTGTCCAAAATATATTAATTCATAGGAAGAGTTTGGAATATCATCATACTTATGTGTCAACTACATCAAAAGGGGAATGTTCAAACCAATTTGACATCACTTTCTTCCACCAATATTTCAATTTGTAGGTCATCTTTCCAATCGTCTTTCCCAAGTGTTCCTAAGGAGGGCTCAACCTCATCCTTGGTCCTTGCATACCAGGGTAGTTTCACCTCATCCTTGTCATTTTGGTCTATTTTCAAGCCTATACAATAAAAGGTGAATGATTCATTGGCTTCCTTGGTCGAATCTTCTATTGTCTCCATCTACCCACTCAAAACTAGAATGTCTTGTTTATCCAAGTAGACATCCGTCAATTTAGCCATTGTTTTCATTGTGGAGTCCACTATGGATTCAATCCTAGTGATCCTTTACACCAACGGATTCACTAAATTGTTGTCCATTTAAGATCACACAAGGCCTCCTCCCGAAGTCATGTCTTTAGTTCATTGTTCAATACTAACACATCCAAGTTCTCTACTACAAGGCTACTTATCTCCTTGATATGTTGTAGAAACCATGGTCAAGGAAATCATTCTATCGATATTTTCATGAATCTTCCTTACTGTAGAGATAATACAAGAATCTTGGTCCGAAAATATGACCAAATACTCTAAGTGAGGCATAGGCATTGCCTTCATATTCCTCAATAATTGTTTCCCTAGAACAACCTCAAAGGCATCCATAGGAAAAATGGTGAAACTTATAGTTCCACTCCAATCTCTAGACTTCAAGCTTACCTCATTGGCCATACCAAACACCTTTTCCACCTCCTAGTTTACTTCCTTGAAGGAAGTTTGTGCTAGTTCAAGTTGCAATCCAATCTCTCTTGCAACATATTCCTTCATGAAGTTGTGGTTCACCCCACTGTCAATCATGGCATGCACTGATCTTCTATTTAGTATTGGTGTAACATAGCAAATCCTTGTAAATTCTTGCTCCTTTCTTGCTATATATTTATCTTCTAACATAACACCTAAGACTTGCAAAATACCAATGGATGGTTGGTCCATGTGATCCACAACGGACAACTTTTGTTTCTTTAAAAAATTATTTGCATAATGATCATTTGATCAAATCTAACTAGAAATAAGCTTACCTTATTCCCTAGGAGCATCTGGTTATTTGTCCTTGTCCTTGCCAATGTTCCTAGCTACATTCTCCTTTTCTTTTTCTTTCTTCTCATTTTTCCCATACTATTTCTCTCCTAAAATGCCCTCATCGTTCCTTCGACTTTTTTCTCTTCCTTGTAGTCCAACAACTTTTCTATTGTGGTGATAGTTGTTGCAAGGGTTTTCATGTTCTAACTTAGCATTACAAGTTCCATCATATGGTTGTCGTTCCTTGAACTTTATCCTCATAAGCATCGAAAAACTATTCCCATTGGGAACAACTCATTTTAACATGTTGATGGTGTCTTCTTGGTCTTTGACTTGTGTCACGATAGAGTTCAACAAGTCTTCCACTATCCTCAACCAGTCCTCAACATCATTGTTCAAGGTTGTGGTCATCATGTCTACAATCTCTTGACATTCATCCACAAAAATATTGAATGTCTGGCACATGCAGATCATTTCCTCTTCCAAGGATTATTCCTTCTTTCCATGCTTATAGAGAGAGGTTGTCATCATCTCAACGATCTTCTCTAAAGTTGCAAGCCTATTCCTCATCCTTGGCATATTTGGATCTTGTACACCATCATTATATTTTGCATGTGAACCATCCATTGGCACTCACCCAAGTCCCTCACAACTCATCCCAAGGCTTACTACCTTGCTTGAAGTTTCAAAATTGTCAGGAAGCCAAATCTGTAATCACTTTTTGCAGTAGTGAAGAGCACCAACATTCACAAACTCATATCTAATACCATATATACGGAAGTAAAAGTGGTGAATGACACCAACTGCCACAAAACAACTCCAATACCAATTGTCATGGACCTATAACTTCCCTGAATTTTTCTTTGCAACTTGAGTTGTCCCCAAGTTGTTTTGGCACCTGAGGTCGTGCAACAATGCCTTGCCTTAGCTGCAATGACTTAGCTGGCCTACACCTACTACAACTAGATTATTCCTCTTCACTTAAGGTATACCCATAACATCGCCTTAAGATACAACAAGTTAGAAGCCCAACTAAATATAACAATACCTAATTCATCCAACAATAGGTATGCATCCAACTATAGTCTTAAAACATCCCAACATTACTAACAATTAGCTAATACACAATACTTAGCCAATTCATAGAAATGTAAGGAACATTAACATTCAACAAGCATAAAGCATCCATAATACAACACAAGTCTGAGTGGCACCCAAGGCAGGTCTGAAACATTTTATTATATAATTGAATGTTACAATGTACAATACAGGAGTGTGGCTAACCTCCTACAACTCAATTACAAACTACAATTACACTTAGGAAAAATAGCCTATAGAATTGTCAATCGTCCCCCTAATGCAAGCACAAGCCCGCCTTCTACAAGTCTTATCTTTTTCTCCTTATCACTTAGCCAAGACAATTAGTTCAACTATGCCCAAACTTGAACTTGGAAAAATCACAGAACTCCTTGAAGCATTGTTACTCTCTTGCAACTTCTTATGCTTTAACACTTTAGGTGCCCTTTTTTATATAAAATTCTCACCTTACCTTGCAAGTCCCCTTTGTTCTAAGGTGGACCCAAGTGCCCACATAGACAACTTACTTCCCTTTAGTGACTTTCTCGTCAATAGTTCATCGATTCGTTCCAAGCCATGTTGTGTCCATCGAGGTCTTCTAGTCTGTCTTGGTCATCCATCCAATTGTGCCCAACTGTGCCTAGGTGTGCCTAGTGCATTCGATGCATCTCAATTCATTTGAAGGAAACTTCGTCCAACTCATCTCAGTCAACTTAATCATCCCAAGTGTGCATGTTTCATTTGAGTGCACACGACTACATCCAAACCATCTAAGTTCGTTCATTTGTGCCCAAGTGCACCCAACAGTGCACCCCAAGTGCATCCAATGGATGTGCGCTCAATAGATGCATGCCCAATGGTGTACACCCAATGAGTGCACCCCACAGTTGTGATCCATGACTACTTATGCCCGAAGGCACTTCAATAATCCATTGCAACCCCCAAGTCTGGGCCACCTCACTTTGTGGATCTGTATATAGTCGAGGCACCCAAGTCATCAAGCTCTCTAAGCCACTCTTGTCCGACATGCCAAGAGCATGTTTGCAGATGAGTCTATCTAGAACAACCCTCTTTGCCTCCTCTAGCCAAGTCCTTTATCAAGATTCTCTTGGTGTTCCCAACTTAGTGTGAACTGCGATTGTAAGCGGTGCACTTTATCTATCAACATGGGCACCCGACTTGTCCAAGGTGTGCCTTACCAATGGGCCAAGCCATTCAAAACCAATTTGTCTAGGGCATCGTCTATCTGTCATATCCATCCATGCTAGTCATTGACCACTGAAGTGATTGTGCGCACCACTTAAAGTTAGGAGCTTACAATGACTATTACTAAATAAGATATGTGTAATATATATGTGCTTTGAAATTTCTTTTATTAAATAAATATCTCTTTATAGAATAAACCTAATGGTTAAGAACATGTCTTTCCTCCTAAAAAATCTTAGGTTCAAATCCAGAAAAAAATAAACCTTTATAATAATTATAAATATAATTTTATATAACAATTTTACTATACATTAATTCATTTTAATATATAAATTTCAAACCACTAAAATTAATTTCTTTAAAATAATACCTCTTACTAATATAAGGTTATTTTAATTATAATGTATTACTTCACATAATAATTATTTTCATTATAAAGTGGACTAGCTTAACATTTCATTTTAATATAAAAACATTTGCAATATAAAAAGTAATAATCCACATTACGCCTAGCTTTCCATTTTAATTCTCTATTTTATTTGGAAAACCAAATAAAGGATTGCAACATTTGAAAGAAGAAAGAGACACTTTGCTATGGTTAAAAAAAACCATTGAATAATAATAAGTCACGTGCAACATGTGGAGAAGTGAGATCTGTATAGCCAAATAAATCATTGAATTTTATATATAACCAAGCCTCGGGGGTACAATGGAATACTGAGATCTTTGTCTTCTACGAGAGCAAGCCACAAATGAATGGATCTATCAGTCTCCCATAGATGCTTTTTTATCTGAAATTAAATGCCAAACCCGACTTTGAGGCAACATTATTGAAACCTCCGGGTGCTTGCGGAAATCGGCGAAAGCCTTCGTGGGATTATTGAGCACCCTCAAACTTCGTTCTTTTTAAATATAAAAACTCACCTGGTAGTTTAGTTACGGGTTTCTTTTCCAAACTCGGAAAAGAGTGTTTTAAATATATTATGATTTGGATTTTATTTTTATGTCGAAAGACATACATCTATTGATAATGGGCATATTTAATATGTTTTTAGTATTTAATCAGTTTTATATAGACAAGATTAAATATTGTTGGAATATTCTTAGTCGTGCAATAAATCAAAAATTGTGATTTCAACCACTGACTTTCTCATTATTATGAAGACATCCTTTTACATGTTTATTTTTTTACTTTTACTTAATCATATTTAAAATTTATTATGATGGCTAGTTGATTGTCACCTCTAAGTGATTAACGTATTATTTTCTAAAGAGCCCAAATTTACCAGCCACTATTTTTACTCCAACTATTATTTACTAGGCGGGATTTTCCTGCCTAGAACTCTTACCGCGTCAGTTATTTAATGCACATGGTTCTGTGGTTATTTAATACCCAAAACTCGGTTATTTCGATGTTAACCAACCACGAGTGACTTATGGCTGTGCTAGTTATATATTTTTTATTTACAAATCCTTTTACCAAGCTCGGAAAAAAGTGTTTTAAATATATTATGATTTGGATTTTATTTTTATATATATATTTATCAGTTTTACGGTTAACCACAGCTTGACGGGATTATTGAGCACCTCCAAACTTTTTTTTTTTAAATATAAAACCTTACCCGGTAGGAGGTAGCTTAATCAAGGTTTTTTTTTAAGAAAAATAGTATTTTAAATATATTATGATTTAGATTTTCTTTTTATAATTTTATAGTTAAAAGTTTAGAAGAATTATTAAAATTGTAGATATTAATTAATGATATTGTATAATCTTAATGTAATAGAGGTTTGTAAGGAAGGAATATCCATTTTTATATTCATGCAAAACCATATGGCACTACATTTCCAAATTTCACCAGTGAGATGGTTACAACCTTCATTGGAAATATATAGAAAGAATTTGTTTGGACAATAGTTTCTTGGTGTACGAAAGGATAAATGTACATACTGTATTCTTCCTCCGAACTTTTCTAAGCTTTAGTTTTTTTCACCAGTGAGATGGTTATAACCTTCATTAAAAATATATAGAAAGAATTTATTCGGACAATAGTTTCTTATTGTATGAAAGGATAAATGTGCATACTGTATTTTTCCTCCGAACTCTAAGCTTTATTTTTTTTTTTTGGAAAAAAAAAGATTTTTGACTATTTATAAAATAGGACAAAATGTTATACAGTTTTATTTTTTTTGGTTTTTAGATCCATGAGTATGATTTAAAACTATTTTTGCTTGGCTAAGAGTTTGTCCTCCTTTTATATAAAAAAACAAGTTAAGAGCCTAAAACCCAAAACCTAGAGGCATGCAAGAGTGAAAATCAATCCCCTTAAGGACTACTAGGGAATTATTTAAGGTGGCCTGGTATATCCTTGAATAACCAACCGGGAGCCTGCATCCATGGATAGCAGTCACTGATAGTTGTCCCCACTGCTGATTGATCGCTGTCCCCACTGCTGATTGACATAATGAGTTATGATAGGTTTTCCCCGTATGGAAAAAATATATTAATGAACAGAGATCCATCTTAATTCCTGTTTGACAAAAGACAAATAGATATCAATTTTGTTGAGGTAATTTTTTTTTTTTTTTAAAACAAAACAATTGATAAAATCAGAGTTAAGATAAATCTAAGCTAGTGTATTACCACTGAAAACCTCTGCTCTCATTCATTCGGCCAGAGAAGAAAGAATACAACCCATGCTCAGTTCCGTTCTTAAAATTAGAGAAAAGAATGAATCAGAATTAAGATAAATCTAAGCTAGTGTATTCCCCACTTAAAACCTCTGCTCTCATTCATTCGGCTGTAGAAGAAAGAATACAACCCATGTTCCGCTCTGTTCGTAAAAATGGAGGAAAGAAATAAAGACAGGGCACTCAACCCATGCTCTGTTCGTACAATTGGAGGAAAAAGTAAAAGACAGGGCACTCAACCAATACTCTGTTCGTAAAATTGGAGGAAACAATAAAAGACAGGACACTGTTGGAGCGACCCACCCAATGGCTGTTCGTAAGTTGGAGGAAACAATAAAAGACAGGGCACTGTTGGAGGGACCCACCCAATGGCTGTACATGATAGTATCCCCCAGTGGCTGGAATAGTTCGCTACCTCTGCTAGCTTTATCAATTCCCTGCAGTGGGGATTTTGTTGCCTCGGGTCAAATTCATTGTCATTGATGGGCTCAAATACTTCGTTGGGTTCCACGACTTTGCTGGATTATTGGGAATGTTAGTTGAACGGGGATTTTTTTTTAAGCTGTAGGGTATGGTAAGAAACTAGTGAACCTTCTGATCGCTGGGTTCCATCTCGAAAAAATGAAACGCACCACTTTACCAGTTTCGTTGGGCTTTCTGATTTGCTTCCCATAATCGATGCATTTGATTCTTTCTTGGTGGGTGGAGAGAAGAAGAAAAACGACAATTTTCTCTTTTGATGGTGGTCGGGCCCACTTTAAACTCAAATGCATCCCACTCAATTCTCCATTCTGTAGTTCGCTGCCTTTATCCATTCACTCCATGGAAAGTGACGATGCATTTGCTCGGTGACGTTATATAATTAGGTAGGTTTATTGACTCGTTACATGCCTTGATTGGTTTGGAGTAAATAAATATTCAAAATGTTTTTTTTTCCTAATCTGATTGAAATTTTTAATTGGATGTAAAACTATAATTTTAGCAATGGTAAATTATAATGTTAAACTAATTTGGAGGTTTTGAATCTACTCATATATTCAAAATTGCAATTTGAATTAATTCAAATTGCAATTTGAATTGTTTTTCCTTTTTT
>ML824653.1:68670-81203 GCA_009831015.1 Picea engelmannii | reverse complement strand
TTGTGGAGTAAGAGAACCCATGCTTAATTGTGGAATAATGAGATGAAGGAAAGTGATTTTGTCAGGGAAAATATCCTAGATGGATAGTGCTTTTCATTTCATTTTCGGTGGTATGTGGAACGTCACATAATTCCTCACGGTTACAGAGTTATGGCCATGAGAAGTTTGAGACCCCAGGTTTGGGTAATGGACCCAAGTTTGTTTGATGGGTAACGGTGTGAGCTATGATATATTTTTAGATAATACTATTCTATATGGATATTACATATCATTCCATTTCTGGTGGTATCTATAATTTCACATAACTCCTCACGGTTTGAGAGTTATGGCCTTACGAAGTTGGAGGACCCTCATATGTCATCTAGAAGCCCCAAAAGGTCAAAGTAGTCAAAGTGGTTTAAGAGATTTTAAAAGGTAAATAATAAAGTGAAGTGATGAGTGTATTATAATTCAAAGTGAATACAAAATAAATTATTTCAATAATAAATTTAATGGAGAAATTAGAAGTGGACCCATCCCTAAAATAAGGAAAGTGGGCCAAGTGACCTAAAAGATGTTTTTAAGGAAGCTACTTGGAGAGTATAAATAAGAGGCAAGGATATCTCATTTGAATCACACTTGAGAATATTAAATATATATATGTTTCTGAGGTAACCAAGGATATCTAAGCCGAAATTCTGAGGAATGTGAAGAAAAGAAGGCTGAAATGCAAGGAAGGATAAATTCTTTTGATGGTGCTTTCTAAGGTATGTTGTTTACAGGTCATCTCACCATTTTTTCTATAACTTTTTTTATATAATGATTCAGATCCTGAAATTTCTATTCCATTGTGAAAACATATCCAAGTATCCGTGGTAAAAAAATTATCTTGTGGATCGTTGTATTTTGTGATTTACACTCCATGGAAAATAGGGTTTGTGGCTAGTCCTGAAACTAGTCAAAATCAGGTGTTTCAGGTAAAAATGTCATAATTTCTTCATAATAGATCCAAATTTAGTGAGACAAAATGTGTTGGTTAGGGTAAAGTGTTCAGTATGATTTGTAATAGTTTTAGATCAATTCATCAAATATTTGGTGCAGGGCACGCTCTACAAGGTCTCTCTCTAGAATAAGCCAGAATTCAGCAAGTTATGCCATTTTTGCTATAAATCCTTTTATGAGATGTTCCAAGTAGTGACACTTGGAGGAATTGCATAAAAAACACTGAATAACATTGTATATAATTTTCATATCTTTATACATTATAGGTTCAAATTTATGATTACTTCAAGTTAGGGTTGTAGACTAATCCAAAACTAGGCATGTGAGACTAAAGAAAAGTTTGATGAAAATGCTAGTCTCTTATTGTTAAAGTTAAGGAAGGTTTGCAGGAGTATGATCATATATGTAATGTACCCAAGGCTGATCCCTATTTTAAATCATGTTCTGAAAGGAATTGTAATTATGTTTTATAGGTTGGTGAGCCAAGTTTTTATAAGCTGGTGGCTTATGTGTTTGTTAGGCCAGGGAGCCTAAGTGTTGAAGGCCAAGAGCCTGTTGTTGTATATGTAATCATGCAGAACAAATTAATAAAAATTTGTAAACACCGCCAGGTGCAGACCAAACACAATGAATGAGTGAAGGGGGACTGAGCTTCCACAGAGAAGGCAAGGGATTAGGGGCTGGAAGGTGGGAAAAAGGGGCTAAGTGTTAAGCCTAGGGGGCTTCAACTTTGGAAATAATATTTTAATATTATTCCAAAAAGGCATGAGCATTTCATGTTTTATCCTAAGTTCCTAACCATGAGGAAGGTGATGCGTGCTGGGTAAACACATGCAGTTTCCAGGGTGACAAGTGTCAGCCCCGACCCATGCAAATAAAATGGTGAAGATGAGACGTGATGGGGGTTCTCCTCCATTCCACCCGATAGCCTAAGTGGATACGGCCTCTGAGTGGTACGACAGATCCAACCTTTGTAGAAAAAACTCGTATAGATTTTGAACTGAAAAACCTGTGTTCGTATGGAGAATCCGTGTGTATCCTCTATCTGAGATCGAGCTTGTGCATGGGGTCTCTATCCCAAATTCGTGACCGTGAGCCATTCGGCCATTGTTGAGCTTGTAGGAAATCCGCGTCAGTTTTCCCCGTTGATTATTGTGGCCACACAGTGCTGGATTGCATGTGTCTTGTTGGCCAGTGGAGCAACACTCTCTCTAGGAGAGAGAGTGTACAAAGGAAGGAGAGAACTCCTGGAAGGAACCTTGTAGCTGCCACAGAGCCCAGAGACTTCCGGTCCAGCCTGTTTTTGTAACCCAAGGCAAGGGAGGTTAGCAGCCGAAGGACTGTCCAGGTGACAGAGAAGGTGTATACTCCTGGGGTGGAATAGGCATGTGGGGAATGAGGGCCTATGGGCAGTGAGCGTGAGAGGTTCCTAGGAGAGAATCCCATCCTTGTGGTTGTGTGTTGTTTCCCTGTAACCTCAACCTAGCCTAGGATTCCTTGTCTTGGGATGGAGATTAGTCCCAGCTCGGGGGTGACCCACTGTTAAGATGATGAAAAGTGCAGTCTAAGGCTGGGAGGTTTGTGGAAAGCCTGCACTTGGTTGGTGGAATCTACCACTATTCAAAGATAAGTACCAGATGATGCTTTAATTATGTTTCTGTATCTCTGTGTATTATAATCATCATGTATTCTGTTGTGTATATGAATTGATGTTAAATAGTATTGATAGTTGATTATGGTAGTAAATCATATGATTACTCTGTGTTGAATGTGTTTAACTTGTTTTGAATGCATGTGATTAATTGTGAGTGAGAATGTTGTTATTCTGTGTAGTAACACCTACACAATAGTGAGTGAAAAGTGGTGCTACAACTTGGTATCAGAGCCAAGGTTTCGACACTGAGCCTAGATGGTCTAGTTGAGTGGCCTTTGGACCGAGGGCATGAGGAGAAATTGTGTTTGGAGGACCAATTTTGGACCTTGTTATGCTCAGAAGGTATAGCAGTGTGCGAAACCACAACCGGTGTGGTCTATGGCCATAGGGAGAGAGGACTCCACACCAACAGTGCTGGAGCCTTAGAATCTGTTTGAGAGGGAAGGTGAACCCTCGTAACCGTTGGATCTAGAAAATGTGCACAGGGATTAAAATCCCTTTTGAAATGCACAAGAGTGTGAGAATCGCGATACGTGAAATCCTGAAAACCTGAAAAACCGTGGAGATCTACGTGGTAGATCTGGGAGGAAGGTTCGACCATTAGATCTGGTGGAGTCGTGCTCGAGTTAGTTTTGAAACCTTTCAGATTTCACAAAGTTGGGAGATGGGAAGTGAGGGAGGTGAACACCTCCAAAAACCCAAAAACCTGAAATCTCGAAATGATCTACATCATATACTGTAGGAAAGGAGTTGACCGTTTGATTTAGTAGAGGAGTAAACCGTATTTTTTTGGGATTTCGGCAGATGGAAGTTCGAGATGTAGAGTGCACGAACTCCTGATGCCCGAAAACCCTGAAACGCCGAAAAGATCTGCACCATAGATCTGAGAAGGGACCTAACCATTGGATTTTGCTTGGAATGGATGTGGGCGCATGGATGTGTACCACGTGCCAGTGAGTCGAGAATACAAGCGAAAGTGGTGGGACCAGAAGATGTCATCGAAGGTGACGTGGACCCTCCCAAATGTACCACATGCCACTGTGGTGAAGGGCAACAACTATGCTGTGGGATCGGAGAATAAAGTAATTCACAATTTCAAAATTCGCAAAGGAGGAGCACGAAGGCTCAACACTGCAACTCACGAAGTTGCAAGTTGGCAAAGAAGCGCTAGCACTTAGCCCTAGCCTATGGTCATGTGTAGCAGGCATTAGCGGGGAGGGAGCCATACCCGTATCACATATTGGGTATCGATGTTTGGAGGAAATGAGTCGAGGTTCTTCGACTCACGAACTCCCGAGATTGCGAGTTGTGAAAGGGTGACTTTGGTTATGAAGATTTAACTGTTGGATCTTCGTGGACCGAGATTCTGAAGTTCCGAAGTCCCAGAATTTACAGAGCCGGATAGAGCTCAGAAAACTTTGTGAAGTCAAAAACATTTTTCTTGTTCATGTTGGCTTATGAATGTTGTAAGTTTTCTTGAAGGTTTAAGGGCCTGACAAACTTCGGTTGACTACATGTTGTGTGTGCAGAGTTCAACGAGTGTCAGGACCGCCGAAAAATGATGCCAAGTATGGAATTGGAAGAGGTGCAGATTGCCTCTGAAACAGAAGACAAAAGAGAAGGAAAGGATGTCAACTTGGGAGTCGAAGGAACAAAATCTACTGGGCACAGAAAAGAGATAGATAAAGAGGGATGCATGATGAAACTCATTGAAAAATTGCAGAAAGATGCCTAGGCTTGCCGAGTTGATAGCCAAAAGCTCATGAAAATCAGGGATCGATAGGGTGAATTCAACTTAATAATGTTGAAGAGCCTGGAAAGAATATAAAAGAAATTGGAAAAAGAGAGTGACACAAGAAGATCAAGAAGTGTCAGAACCCCTGAGACCAGAAGAAGATCGAGGAGTGGTAGCAGACATTACCGTCTCTCCCCGAAGCATTCTGGCAAGGAGACACACAGTAGTTCAAGCCCGTCCCCTACCAGAAAACATCGAAAATCTGGAAGGGATGAATTGAAAGGGGAAATCAACAAGATTAAACCACCTACATTCAATGGTGAACATAAGAAGGAAGAAGATGTTGAAACATGGTTGTTGGGTATGAAGAAATACTTCCAACTACAGAATTATTCTGCCCATGCAGAAGGAAGAATTGCAATGTATCAGCTGAAAGGAAAAGCATCCATGTGGTGGGATCGGTTGGTGCAGGTGCAACACATCAGAGAGAAAGAGGTCACATGGAAGGAGTTTAAGAGGTATTTCGAGAAGAAATACCTGACCAAAAGATACTATGACAGAAAGACGAAGGAGTTCTTCGAACTCAAGTTGGGCAGCATGACCATTAATGAGTATGAACAAAGTTTTCTGGAACTACTGAAGTATGTTTCGTTCATCAAAGACGAGGCTGTCAAAATTCAGAGGTATTTGAGTGGACTGCCACCTTCCATTGGTGAAAAGATTCAATATGACGATCCTAAGACCATGGAAGAAACCATAAGAAGGGAAAAATGCTTATACGAACAACAAAGAGAAAAGCCTACCTTTCGGAAGGCTTGGGATGACCAGAAGAGGTTTAAGAAAGAGCAGAGGCAGAAGGGAAACAGGCCTCCTTTTTTCAGGAATAGTCCTTGGGGACAGTCATCTTTTAGAGAGCCCAGGAAAGTTGAAGGGAGTGAGAAGATGCCTAGACCGCCACCGATGGAGTGTTGGGGTTGTAAAGGGAATCATAGGTACAAAGACTGCCCCCACAGAAAAGATAAAGCAAGAACTATCCATATTGTTTAGAAAGATGAAACAGTGGAGGATATGGGTAGTAGAATGTCGAGGATCTATGCAGCCCTGGACAACAAACAAGTAGAATTTCAATCACACATGATTGAAGTGGAAGGTACGATCAACAACCGACCACTTGTTATTTTAATTGATTCAGGGACTATCCATAGTTATATAGATCCTAGAATGGTGGAAAGTTTGCATTTAACAAGAAGCAAACATGAAAAGTCTTGGCTAGTGAATTTGGCCACAGGAACCAAAAGGAAGGTCATTGAATTGGTTAAGTCCTATTCAATAGACATGAAAGGAATGAACACTAAGGATGAATTGAACATTATGCCTTTAGGCTCATACGATTGTTTAATTGGGATGGGCTGGTTGGACCAGCACCATGCCCTTCTGGACTGTTGTAACAAGAGGTTTACATGCCTGAACAAAGAGGGAAATCAAGTAACAGTCCAAGGAATTCCTAGAGCCGTGGTTGTTAGGGAAATCTCAGCCATGCAACTGAAGAAATGTTACCAGAAAGGCTATCAATTATTTGTAGCTCAAGTGGAAGAAACATCCCGAGATGTAGTCTCGAATTTGGAAGACCACGAGGTACTCAAAGAGCTCAAGGACGTATTTCAGGAGGTACCTGGACTACCTCCGAAGAGGGACATCGATTTTTCTATAAATTTGATGCTTGGAGCAACTCCAGTTTCGAAGGCTCCTTATAGAATGAGTACGCCAGAGCTGAAAGAGTTGCAATTGCAGCTCGAAGAGCTACTAAAGAAGGGATACATTTTCCCCAGCGTGTCACTGTGGGGTGCCCCGGTCCTATTCGTGAAGAAGAAAGATGGGACATTGAGGTTGTGCATTGATTTTCGACAGTTGAATAAGGTAACTGTCAAGAACAAGTATCCTCTGCTAAGGATCGATGATATTTTTGATCAGTCGAAGGATGTGAAAATATTTTCAAAAATAGATCTCCGATCAGGATATCACCAAATGAGAATAAATTATGAGGAAATAAAAAAGACCACCTTTATAACAAGGTACGATCATTATGAGTTCACAGTGGTGCCATTCGGGCTGTCCAACACGCCTGTTGTTTTCATGTTCTTAATGAATGGAGTGTTCAGATATTATTTGGAAAAGTTTGTCATAGTCTTCTTGGACGATATCTTGGTGTATTCCAAGACAGAGGAAGAACATGAACAACAATTGAGAATGGTGTTGTAGGTGTTGAGAGAACACCAGCTATATGCAAAACTGAGCAAGTGCTCATTTTATCAAAGGCAGATTCATTACTTGGGGCAAATTATATCAAAGGAAGAGATCACTGTGGATCCTGAAAAGGATGAGGCAATTCGAGAATGGTCAGCACCAAGGAATGTGGAGGAAGTTAGATCTTTTATGGGTCTGGCAGGCTACTATAGAAGGTTTATAGTTGGATTCTCAAGGATAGCTCATTCTATCACTTCCTTGCAAAGGAAGGAGAAGAAGTTCCAGTGGACTGAAGAATGTGAGAGCGGATTCTAGCGATTGAAGCAGCTGCTAACCAGCACTCCAATCCTGAAGATTGCAGATCCAAATAAGGATTACGTAGTGTGCAACGATGCATGTAAGGAGGGACTAGGAGGAGTTCTCAGCTAGGAGGGATTTGTAGTTTGTTACGAGTCCTGAAAGTTGAAGGAGCATGAGAGGAATTATTCCACTCACGATTTAGAACTAGTAGCAACCATCCACGCCTTGAGGAAATGGAGACATTACCTCATGTGAAAAAGATTCGAGTTGAGAACAGACAATAATGGTCTGAAGTATTTATTTGATCAGCCTACTTTAAATGTCAGGCAAATCAGATGGTTGGAGTTTCTGTGTGAATATGACTTTGATATCAAGCATATCAAAGGGAAAGAAAATAAGGTGGTTGATGCACTCATCAGAAAAGTGCACGAAATACATGCTACAACCATTAACATGTATAGGACTGAGATTAAAGACAGAATTTTGGAAGATGCAAATGTTGATTTGCAGTACAGAGGTTTAGTAGCAAAGATATAACAATGTGAGAGACCATAGACCAAGGAAAGTTACACCTTGGGAACTGATGGCTTACTTCTGTATAAAAGCAGAGTGTATGTACCCAATGTCTGAGATTTGAAGCTAGCAATTCTGAAAGAAATGCATAACCTGGCTTATGTTGGACATCCCGGATACCAGAAAACTATGGCAGCAGTCAAAAGCCAATACTTCTGGTCGGGTCTGAAGAAGGAAATCATTGAATACATCGCTAGATGTATGGAGTGTCAGAAGGTTAAGGCTAAGCATAGGCACCCAGTAGGGTTGTTGTAGCCTTTACCCATTCTTGAATGGAAATGGGATGTGGTAACAATGGATTTTATCACCGAACTACCTAGAACAAGAAAGCAGCATGATTCAATCATGGTGGTGGTGGACAAGCTTACTAAAGCTTCCCATTTTATTCCACTGAAAAACACCCATAGGGAAGCTGATGTTGTTGATATCTTTTTAAAATAAGCTGGACGCTTGCACGGAATTCCTAAGACAATTGTGTCTGATAGGGACCCGAAATTCACTTCAAATTTCTGGAAAGGACTGTTCAAAGGATTCAGAACGAATCTGAACTTTAGTACAACATATCATCCTGAGTCTGATGGTTAGACAGAGAGGGTGAAAAGGGTAATAGAAGACATACTGAGAATGTATGTGATGGATAAACCATCAAGGTGGGAAGACTACCTGCATTTGGTAGAATTCGCCTACAATAATGGGTATCATGCATCATTGAAGATGAGCCCATTCGAAGCACTTTATGGAAGAAAGTGCAACACTCCAATGAGCTGGGATAATCCAACTGACAGAGAAGTCATTGGGCTTGAACTGCTCAAAGAGATGGAAGATCAAATGATAAAAATTAAACGGAATCTAAAAGCTGCCCAGGATAGGAAGAAAATTTACGCTGACAGTAACATAACCCATAGAGAATTCAAAGTGGGTGACCATGTTTTCTTGAAAGTGAGGACTAACAGGAGTTCCCTGAAGTTGGGAAGTTGCGCCAAATTGGCAACAAGATTTTGTGGGCCATTTGAGATCCTGGAAAGGATTGGGCTAGTTGCATACATGCTTTCATTACCTACATCTATGACTGTACATAATGTGTTTCATGTTTCACTACTTAAGAAATATGTAGCTGATGCTAATCATGTTATCGATTGGAATGTGATTCAGGTGGAACCAGAAGGTGTCCTGCAAGTGCATCATGTTCACATATTGGACAGGAAAAGAAAACAGCTCTGGAATCGAGCTATAGAGATTGTAAAGGTCCAGTGGACCTGGTACTATCCTAAGGATGCGACATGGGAGCATGCAGATGCTATGTGGACAGGGTACCCGCATCTTTTTGAAAATTTTGAAAGGCTTGCAGAGACAGTGTAAGTTGCACTGAGGACAGTGTAGAAATAAGGGGAGGTGGATTGTAGTGTCCCCAAGGTTGAGCCCTGTTGTAAATCATGTTCTGAAAGGAATTGTAATTATGTTTTATAGGCTAGTGAGCCAAGTTTTTATAAGATGGTGGCTTATGTGTTTGTTAGGCTAGGGAGCCTAAGTGTTGAAGGCCAAGAGCTTGTCGTTGTATATGTAATCACGCAGAACAAATTAATAAAAATTTGTAAACACCGCCAGGTGTAGACCGACCACGATGAATGAGTGAAGGGGGACTGAGCTTCCACAGAGAAGGCAAGGGATTAGGGGCTGGAAGGTGGGAAAAAGGGGATAAGTGTTAAGCCTAGGGGGCTTCAGCCTTGGGAATAATATTTTAATATTATTCCAAAAAGGCATGAGAATTTCATGTTTTATCCTAAGTTCCTAACCATGAGGAAGGTGATGTATGCTGGGTAAATGCATGCAGTTTCCAGGGAAAAAAGTGTCATCCCCGACCCATGCAAATAAAATGGCGAAGATGATACGTGATGGGGGTTCTCCTTGATTCCACCCGACGACCTGAGTGGATATGGCCTCTGAGTGGTACGACGGATCCAACCTCTACAGAAAAACCTCGTACAGATTCTGAATTGAAAAACCTGTGTTCGTCTGGAGAATATGTGTGTATCCTCTATCTGAGATCGAGCTTGTGCATGGGGTCTCTATCCCAAAGTCATGACCGTGAGCCATTCGACCATTGTTGAGCCTGTAGGAAAGCTGCATCAATTTTCGCTATTGATTGTTGTGGCCACGCAGTGCTGTACTGCATGTGGCTTGTTGGCCAGTGGAGCAACACTCTCTCTAGGAGAGAGAGTGTATAGATGAAGGAGAGAACTCCTGGAAGGAACCTTGTAGCTGCCACAGAGCTCAGAGACTTCCAGTCCAGCTTGTTGCTGTAACCCAAGGCAAGGGAGGTTAGCAGCCGAAGGACTATCCAGGTGACAAAGAAGGTGTATACTCCTGGGGTGGAACGGGCATGTGGAGAATCCCATCCTTGTGCTTGTGTGTTGTTTCCTTGTAACCTCAGCCTAGCATAGGATTCCTTGTCTTAGGGTGGAGCTTAGTCCCAGCTCGAGGGTGACCCACTGTTAAGCTGATGAGCAGTGCTGTCTAAGGCTGGGAGGTTCATGGAAGGCCTGCACTTGGTTGGTGGAATATACCACTGTTCAAAGATAAGTACCAGATGATGCTTTAATTATGTTTCTGTATCTCTGTGTATTATAATCATCATGTATTCTGTTGTGTATATGAATTTATGTTAAATAGTATTGATTGTTGATTATGGCAGTAAATCATATGATTACTCTGCGTTGAATGCGTTTAACTTGTTTTGAATGCATGTGATTAATTGTGAGTGAGAATATTGTTATTATGCGTAGTAACACGTACACAGTAGTGAGTGAAAAGTGGTGCTACAATATACACCAGGTCTATTACATAGCTACAAATCAGATTTGGATGATGAAATTGATGAGGGATTTTGGTTGAGGTACATGTTGAGTACATGGTTGAGACAAGTAGTTGATGAGTTGGCACATACATGAGGTGTATAGTTGATGATGTTGGTACATATTGATGAGTCATAGTTGATGAGTANTTGACACATGATTGGTACATACTTGGTACATGGTTGGATGCACTTGTTTATGGTACATGTTGATTATAGGTTGGTGCATGGTTGATGCACTTGTTTATGGTACAGGTTGATTATAGGTTGGTGCATGGTTGATGCACTTGTTTATGGTACAGGTTGATTACAGGTTGGTGCATGGTTGATGCACTTGTTTATGGTACAAGGTGATTACAACTTGGTGCATGGTTGATGCACTTGTTTATGGTACATGTTGATTGCAAGTTGATGCATGGTTCAAATTTATTGGTACAGGTTTACAATGGTATGTCTCATAGTGATAGTGTGACAGTGGCTCCATCATTCTACTTCTACTTTAGGGTCGCAAGATGGGGCAAGGACAGGTGGTTGTAGCCACCTTCCGGTTGTAGCCGGAGAATATAGGGGGTTGTAGCCACCTTCCAGTTGTAGTCGGAGAATATAGGGAGTTGTAGCCTCCTTCTGGTTGTAGCCAGAGAATTGGGGAGTTGGAGCTTCCCTCAGGTTGTAGCCTGAGAAACTAGGGGTTGGAGCCTCCTTCTAGTTACAGCTGGAAAATAAAGGAAGATGGTGCTTCCGATGAATGTAATTCTTCAAGACATATAAGAAAAAACATTATGTGGTTTTCTCCCGATTTGGGTTTCCACGTAAAATAATGGTGTACTGTGTATGTGTATGATTGTTCATTTGTTCATTTCTTATTTACTCTGTAGTTATTGGATAATAATGCTTCATTGATATAACACTTGGATTATATGGTTAAAAGGGATTAAATTTCTCTATTACTAATCCAGCCCCCCTCTCAGTAATCCAACAATTGGTATTAGAGAAAGGTTCCTTCAGGAAACAGGTTAACCACTGGAATGAGAACATGGATTATTCTGAGAATGGAGTACCAATGTTTAATGGTCTGAATGGTTTTAAGTGTGATATGTGGAGAAGAAGGATGAAAGTATTTTTATAGGCACAAGGACATTATATTTGGCTATCAGTTGTTATAGGATATGATAGTTCAAAAAGGGAAAAGACTGCAACCAAGAAGGAATTGAAGAAGAATAACAAAATAGCAATGGATTTCATCTGGGAAGGATTACCTAAACCGGTAAGAGAAAAGGTTGGTAAATGTTCATCAACCAAAGAACTTTGGGATAAGTTACATGAAATATATTCTTCACCCATCGCAGGTTCAGAAAATGCCAAAGAAGATGTAGATACAAAACAAGAAGAAGGTTGCTCATCATGTCAGACAGATTCAAAAGAGGAAGAGTATGATGAAGCAGAAGTTGATTACAAAGAAAGATTGATCAGTGCAATTAAATATCTAAGGAAATAAAGAGAGGAAAATGAGTCATCCAAGAAAGAATTGATGAAGCAAAAGCAAAGTGTTCAAGGTTCTGAAAAGGATCAGTAGGTCATCAAGAATTTAAGAGCTCAACTAGAAGAGGCCAAAAGAATTGAAGAAACTCTAGAATATCAAAAGAAATGTTTAGATGCCAACATAGCAGCACAAAAGGAAGACGCAGAAAAGATAGAAAAGATATTGATGGATCATCTCAAGGAAAGAACCAATGATTTAAACCAACTTGAGGAAGAGTTTTGTCAAGAAGAGAGAAGAATGGAAGAAGAAATAATTGCATTGAAAATCCAACTTGAAGAAGCAAAGAGAACAAAAGAGGTTATGAAGTCTCAGATAATGAAGAAAGAAGAAGAGGTTGAGAATCTTGAAGAAGAAGTTGTCACACTAAGAGTCAAAATTGACAAGCTCAACAAGAAAGTTTAAGAGACAGAAACATCCACATCAGTTGTAGAGAATGAAGAGAAGCACTCTACGTTGCTAGAAAAGAAGAATGAAGAAAATAGAAAAAGTTATGCAGAAGTACTCAAAGGAAGGAATCACGGTCAACCATAATCTAAGAAAACTATTGAAGATACATCTTCAAGAATACCATCCATGTTCAAGCCACAAAAAGGATTCAATCATGATCATGATTAGTCAAAGAAAAAATTCAGAAGGACTACGCCACAAAGAAGAT